>JASDQU010816262.1:27481-63741 GCA_032191745.1 Picea mariana
GATAACTGTCTATGATCCAAGTATGCAGACCTATTGTGGCATCTAAAGGGCTGCTCACACTGATCTAAAATAGAGACCATTTGTTTTCTGATTTTAGATCAAAGCTCTAATGTTAAGATTTGAACTCTATTGCTAATGTATGCCATAGATAAATCTTTCTATATGCTGTTGCCTTAGGTTCCAGATCTGAGTTGAGTGTTTCAGTTGAAGTGTTTAGATCTGCTTCTTAAATTTGAGTTTAAATGCATATGTGATCAGAACTCCTCTATTTGCTGAAGTCTTCTTTACATGTGAATTGATTTACAGATCTAATTTGCCTTAATTATAGAAAATTTATAAGAGACTAATATTCTGCAAACTCACCCTAAATCTAACAAATTTGGGAGGCTCCTTGAAGTTAAAATCGAAACCATGGATAAGGGAACTATCATGCAATCAAAGTTGAACTTTGTGAAGATTTATTTATAGTTGAGAGGACAGCTATCGATAAAGTGACATTGATCTAGAACATCTTGTCGACAACAAACATTAATTGACATAATAACAATAACCGATCTAGTTGTAGGGAGGTTCTTTGAGATTAAAGTCCAAACCATGGATAAGGGAACCATCATAGATGCAATCAGGGTTGAAAAACTGAGTGAAGATTTATATATAGTTGACATGGCATCAGTAGATAAAGCGACACTTGCAGATCCAGTTACAATTGAAGGTCCATCTGTCGCCACTAGTATATTAGAAGGAAGTTCAACTATAAAACCCTATTGACACCCGAATCATGAATTTTGTTTCACAGGTAAAAAAATAGTTAATATTTCAAAATTCTAGAATGCTAATTCAACTCATATCCAAAGGTATACTGAGAATTACAAGCGAAGATGTCCTAATAAGATATTGTACTATACAGTTTTATTAAAAATTGAAATAGGATTGGCTGACCCTATCACAATGTGATAATTGTGTAGATTGTACTGTTTAATCTCTTCAACTATGCATCAAATACAAAAAAATCAAGTGATAATTAAATATCCCAAGGGACACAACCTTTCACCCTCATGAGCAGTCTACAATATTTTTACTGTCACAAGTGGTCTTTTAAAACATCACATTCATATTATTCAATTATATTATATGATATATCCTATATGGATTTCTTTAATTTATCCTATTTATTTTGGATATTCAGTATATGAACCAGTTTGGTTCATTACAACTTCAAAAGCTTTTAGGAGTGCAGTTGAGAGTTATTGCAGACATTTTCGACATATTTGGTTCATACAAGTTTGTATTCTGCAACAAACATTTGTTCTTCATATGGCCATTGAGGGAAGGTGTTAGAGTTATCATATTACAATTGTCATATAATAAAGTAAGCTTTACTTTAGGGTAGAAATAAAGTGACTCAAGTCACATGTTACAATTAATGTTAATTTATAGATTAGGTTATGATTAGTTAATAAAGTGGTTGTATGGGAAATCATTTCCCTTATATGTATCGACAACCACCATATTGATGTATCTGTCACGCATATCTTTCTTTCTTTTAATATATTCTGGTTTGCATCCACTGCCCAGTATCTTGTTTGGTTTTCCTCAGATGTTTATGTTATAATTAATGCTGAATAGGTGATAATTTTCTAGGGAGGTCTTATTTTGGTACATTGTTTTTGTTTTTTAACTTAATGGTTGGAGAAATCATAAACTAGGTTACATTTGACATTATTGTTCTTTTAGAAGGCTATGGAACTGAAACGTGAATTAATGATGCAGGCATCTGGGAAAGTTATGGATACCAGTTCATCAGTGGCTGAAGAGGAGGTACATATTTTTGTATATACTTTATCTGATAATGTTTTTCTCAGTTACATATAACAAAATTTAAAGTTATTTCTTTCTGAAAAGTATTTTTGTTTGAAATTATAAAGTACCATATTTGGCTGCAATTAGTCGAGCCGCTCCCATTAGGACATGGTTAAACATGCTGAATCCACCTTGCAAGTATTGGGGTAATTTAAGGAACTAAATATAAGAAATATAGATTAAATGTTACAGTTAAATGCTCGAGTAGAGCTTAATATTTCCTTGTAAATCACACAAACATTGACAGAGAGCAATGCCAATATTGTACTTGTTGTTTTGACATAGTGTCTCCTATCCTTTAAATGCCATTGTGACACGAGAATAACAAATAATAGGGACATTTAGTAGTTCTTGTGTGAATTTGTAATGTAAACAGCAACCTTGTGCTGTGAGATTTGACTTTGACATGCATGCAAAAAATGGTGGAACCCCTAGTTTTGATAATAATGTTGTCAAGAATAGAGAGATGACAAGCATGTGGAACCTCTAATTTTGAGCAAGGTTTTCCTCCTTTTCTAATGTTTTTTACTTGATATTAGATTAATGCAACAAATCTATTGCTTGCTGCCTATTGTTTTGAGGTACTTTAACCTGTTTAGATGTGGAATAAAAGTTATGGTATGTTGTTCTGCCCCTGATGTTTAATTTGTTGAATATACTTATATGCTGGAAAATGCTTTATAAAGACTTTTTTTCCAAGTAAAACCTTGTGGGATGCCCCGCTTCCCCGGAATATCTGGATGGAGGGCGACTCAACTGCTAGCCACAACAGTGGTGGGCCTTGAGCAACTTGACTGGATTTGAACATGTGACCTATGGCCTCCTCATTGGAAACACATGCCTTGGGTGGATGGTTCAACTGATTGAGCCTACCTTGATCATACCTGCATGCTGCACATGGTTTGCATGCCGAGACTGTGCTTTTGAGACTTATCCCACCGTGGTTGTAGGTACTTGTATGTTGCATGTGTTTTTTGGTTTTCGATATTGACATGAAAATTTTGACCTCTGCGTTTTCCCTCTTAAAGCATAAACTGACCACTTATTGCTAGATCCTACATACTTATAGCAGTTGGAGGCCTGCACATTAATGAATTGGAGGAGCTGTTGTGAAATCAAGGTTGATTATTTTTTCATGTAAGGTACAAGTGCAGGGTGAAGGAACCTAATTTTTTTTTGATTTAATAATAAGATGGCAAACACAAAAATAGAAATGGAAATATACTGACAGTGCTATTGATTCGAGGTTCCTGGAGGTAAGCTTACAGGAATGTTGAATTTTAACTTCTTGGATTGAATGTCCCAGGGATTTTCCTTCCCTCATTGCACTCGTTGGGAAATATTACGATGAATTTTTGCCTAAGGTGGTGATTGGGATATGTTCAATTTCATTTAGTTTGCAATGATAAGAGCTATAGCTCCAGAGAGCATTTTAATCATTAAAGCCAGTTCTTGCTTTCTGCATTCATTGCGAACCATTTAAAAAACTGTTCCAGTGGGTTATTAACAGGGAGTTGACCAAGGACCTGATCTCTTGTGTTATGTTACTTCTACAAAAAATTTAATATCTTCGAATACTTCATATACCATATATGTCTTCAGGTCAATAGTGAACATCGACATGTTTTCTTATTTTCTACTGTATAATTATTTTAATGATTAAAAAATCGCCAAAGAATTTCAATGAATGGTTATTCTTCCAGTAAAAACACATTATATGCAGGATAGATATGCTTTGTTTAATATTTCTTTCTCCTAGTCATTTGTATTTTCATTCAAACTAAAAAACAAATGTTCTAGGTTATCATGGAATTACAAAAGGCAAGAGAAGTAATAGAACACCTCAAGGAAGACCTACAAGCTTCCAACCAGCATACGGAACAAGTGAGTTACTCTATATGGAAGAACTAAAAGCATCCCTTGTATTTTATCAGATTTGTATCTCATTGACTTATGATTCATGCTATGAATTGTCTACTTTTACTTGCATTATTTGGCAGCTATTCTAATTCATTCTTTTCTTTACCAGTTTAAGTACATAGCACAAGCAAATGAGGATGCATTACGGCAAATAGAAAGTGCTCATGAGCACTTTAAGACTGAGGTTGACTTCGAGAATAAAAGCTTTCATTGTGGACATGGCTAGACTTTTCTATTCTACCAATTATATTTTTATTTTTTTGAATGATAAAAATGTTGAGGACATTATCTCTTACACAGGCAGACAAGCTTAAGCAATCATTGGAGAGTGAAGTCTCTGCCTTAAAGAAAAGGATATCAGATCTAGAAGTTGAAGTAACAGAGAAGGAAATGGCAGCAGCCTCAGCAATGGAAGAAAAGGAAAGAGTTCTTATCAATTTTTCTAAAGAAATTACAGCTATTGCAGATGACAATCACTTGAAAACGTATGTAATATTGTAGCTCTGCTTTGTCTGAGATCTCTATGTTGTTGTGATTTTTATCAATAACTTATTTCATCTTTTACTTCTGTTATGTAGAGGACAATTAGAGGAGGCCCAAATTTGCATTACTGCCTTGAAAGCAGATTTGGAAAAGGAACACCAGAACTGGCGCACTGCTCAAAGCAACTATGAGAGGCAGGTATATGAATATAAGGTTTCCTTGTGTAATATTTTAACATGTCATGCATATGTATGGTTAAGAAAGGAGCAGGCATGGTTTTATAATTTATGACACAGCTTATAATATCTTAGAAGTTGATTATTTGCCAATCAATAGAGATCTTCAAGGAGTTTGTAGCTACTTGTACAAACTATTATCTTTAATGGTTTAGAACAGCTTTCAGGAAATCTGATACTTCGGCACCATGATAAACCCTATTTTGGCTATTGTTCAAATTCTTGTACTTAGTGTAAAATGTAGGATAATACTGCATAGAGGTTTTGTAGGAGTGTTGAGGTCGACATCTGCCATTTCTCTATTACTGGTTGCCTTACTTGCCTGAAGGAGATGAAGACAAGGAATATGACATCAGAGGATTGTTGTGGATAGTATATACAGACTTACCTATCTTCTCCTATGGTTCTGTTCTTGAGGATTTAAAAGACATAGAATACAATTGCATTCATAATAGATACGTGGGTATTCTTGTGCCTGCTACAATTATCATAAAATTGCATGCTTCATGTATCTGTTATAGCCAAAAGGAGGAACCGATGCAATACTAGGTGTAAATGTTCCGGCTAATTCAGTCTCCTCGAAGGGACCGAAGATTTCTCTAATATTCGTGGTTGCTATTTCCCACTATTGCTTCTTTGATTTCCTTCCATAGTCTAGTTTGACTCTTTTCCTTCTCCCTTCTACCTGAAGATTCTGTCTTTCCTCTCAAGCCAGAGTTTGCATCAGATATAAACCTGGCTGATGCTTTTGGTGTTCTTGAGAATTCGAGTGGATAGTGGGAAGCTGGATTGTGGGTTGATGACAACTCAGTCAGAAGAGGTAGAGCCAAAGTTGTTAAGTATAAGAACTGGATGATAAGAAGTGTAGGGCCCATGCTGTTTTAGGACCATTTATCTGTTTCTGTTGGACACATTTCCTTGACCAAGTTTGATCTTTAAATGAGGGACTTATAGCCCACAGGTTTCACCAACACAGATCTTCTGCGGAAATAAAATTCAGTTGTCTCTACAGCTACAAATAGGCAGAGATAATGCCTTTTCAATTGGTTCTCTTTAACTGGAATGAATGCTCTGTTTTCAGACAGCTTGGTTTACTTGCTTGCTATGGCCAGACCAATGACCGCAAGAGCAATCCACTGGATTATCACACTAGGCTGGGACAAGTATGGCTGTAGCTTATGGTTTCAGATCAACCAAACTATTCCAGCACTTAAACTGCCATAACCAGTGTATTAAAACTTGGTTGACTTGGATTCGGACTCAGCCGAGTTGACTGAGCCAACCCCAAACCGGTCCGACTCGGCCCTCTTGTTGACTCGGGTGACTGGTTTGGTGCTGAACTGGCCGAGTCAAGGCTTGACTTTTCCGAGTCAAGACCTTTTCAAATGCTTGTCATTATCGAGGGTTTTGGAAACCATGGAAGGAATTTTGCTTCACTCTCTAGAGATTCAGGTGTTGGATATTGTTAAATATGACCATTTGTATTAAATCAACCAGCCAAGTTATGCATATCAATTGGCAACACAAATGGCATGTTTAATTTTTCTAGTAGATGGCAGCTCTTTTTTGACAGTTTTATCTGTTCCCTAACTATACTGAAGGCTGAATACGACAAACAATCTGTCATTAGAGTGTATATTCAGCAAAGAAAACCCCCTCATTGGAGTGTATATTCCTACAAAGAATACCCTCTCATTGGAGTGTATATTCAGCAATGAATGGAAGGCTATAAGCCCACATGTAAACGAAGAACTAAGATATAAACCCAGTGAAAAATGGATAGGGAAACTTGAAACCTGGTCAACATGGCTGATTAGGCACAGGTAATGATGTGGCCATTACATGGTATATACAATGTACATGAGTAGACTTTGCATATTTTGTCTCAATTGGTTTATAATCTTTAAAATACATTATTTTTATTAAATTTAAATATTTTCTGTATTTTTTAGTAAAATTGAGTCATTGGAATCAAATCAGTCCGAGTCAATACCGAGTCTGAGTAAAAGTTGACCTAAGACCGATTCCGAGGCCGAGTCCGAGTTTTAAAACTTTGGCCACAACTCTGCCCTTTCGGAAAACAAGCAACTGATAAAGTGCATATGACATAGAACTGCAACAGACCAACTCATTCAGCCTTAAACCACATATATGTAGCTATAATATATATATTTAATTTCTCAGTAGCGGATAACAAGCATCAGTCATCGAAATGCTGAAACTGCTTGGTAACTCAAACGATTGCTGAACTGCTTGGTAACTCAAACGATTGCTGTTGGTGCCAATGCCAATTAAACAGCTATCCAATCAAGGGGAAATGTTGCTGTTATAGGTAATGGAATCAACCAGCGATCAGACAGTTGAAGGATTGGGCTGTAGCTATGTTTAACATGCAGATCGAGGGTGCTTTTAACTATTTGCGTATTGGCTATAAATGTCTGAGATGGCACAACAAAACACACAAGCGATAGGGCAGAAGGTAGACAGTTGATCAAAGTTACCAGACTTGGTATCTGCTAAAATTTGCCGAAGCAAAAATACAAAAAGTTTGAATCAGATGAATAAATCGGGAAAACTCAGGAAAAACTCGGCAATTACAAAAAAACTGGCAGAGAGAAATATCGCTGAAACAAGCTGAAAAGATGACTGAAATCACGCTGAAAAGGGGTTTCAAAAGCATCCTGGGGATTTAATTATTAATATTAATAATTAAATAGGTGTTGGTTGATTGCATAATTGTGTACAAGGATTCCTATTATTTAATTAAAATAAATGCTGGCATTGATGCATCTATTTCAGTTATATTTGTATATGGTAAGCTACGCTAGATGCAAGATCTTGTTCTTATTTTCCAAAGATCTATATAAACAACTTTTTACCTTTAGTGAATGCCAGGGTTTGTTTAGTTTTCCCTTGACTTGCTTGACTACATTCACTTATGTTAAAGATTATGTGATATTCTTTTCTTGCTTTTAAATAGAATCCTTATTCCCATTTTGTGTGCCTATATCGAATGTAGGCATGCGTGCTTTTATTTCCTCTTTTTCTGTGGTCGTTCATATTTTGTTGTTTAAATTGCTAAATTTGGTATCGAAAATATCAATAGTCCTAGTTTTGAAAGCAATATAAGCATGTAAGGAATTGGAAATGGTCACTTAGGAATCATATCATCAATTGAGAATTATGTTTTAGATTACCTATTCTTTTCCAAGAAAAAATTGTTTTAGATTACCTATGCCATATTTTGAGGTTTTGTTGTAATGTAATTTATTTGAATTCATTTAGTGTTTCTTTTCCAATAATTGTTTATGCATGTTAAATGTTTCCTCTTGTATATAGGTCGTTCTCCAGGGAGAAACAATACAAGAATTGGGTAAAACCTCTAAAACATTGGCGACATTACAAGAGGAGGTATTGGATTTGCGTAAAGTCGCAGGGACAATGAAAGATGAATATGTAAGTTCAAATGCCTAATTTCTTAAATGCAGCCATCATTGGCAAATGAGTGTCTAATTATCTTCTTTTAGTAATATTCTTTGTAGTGCTCTAGTGAGTTGCATCTTGTTTTCATTGACATTAGATTGGGAACATATAGCAGTGAAGTTTGACTTGGCCAAGTCTCGCAAGTCTTTTCAAGTCTTAGCTGGGCTAGAGTACATGCTTGATACTGAGCACTAAACTTGCCAAGACTCCCCATACTTGCCCTTACTGTTTTTTGAATCTTTTTGTCTTTCCCAAGTGATCGAGTCTTGTTGAGTCCTAGGCCAACTGAGTCTTTGGTGAGTCTGAGTGTGACAACTTTGGCATGTAGTGATTTGATGTTGTTGCTTTTGGTAGAAGGCTTGAACAATGCGTAATTGTAATAATTTTGCTTTATTGGTTTATTTGGGAGTTAATTCATAAGTATACAGTTTTGATACTTTTTGTAGATTCATTTATTTCTAAGATAATTTTTGTGGCTACTATTCACTCTTTGGTTAATTATTTACATTCCAAGATGTTTAAGTATTTCTTTTGGCCGTAGGCTAAGGGTTCTACGAAATGATGATTTTTTCCGGGGATATTTGCCAGAAATCCGGCAAGAAATTGTGGGATTCGTGGATTTGAATGATTATTTCTGTATAATCCGAGTGCTCTGGGAGTTTTTCAGTATGTTGAATCCATTTAGGCATTCAGAAATGGATTTTGAGCAACAAAAAATAGTGATTCGTGTAAATTTATATTGCCGGATTGCGGCGAAAAAAGCCATTTCGTAGAACAGCTAGCCAACGCCATTTCTTTTGCTAGTAAAAAATGAATCTATTAACCGACAATATATATAGAGGATGAAAGTTGCATCCCCCCGCAGTGAAACAAGGACAATAAATTTAAAAAATATACATCTTAGCTTCGAAATCTACAATCACTTTCTAATCAGGTTGACAACCAAAGGGAGAATTATTTCCCATTTTAGTTATCATTTTTATTTTGTTTTCCAGACTACAAACCATCATTGGGTTCAAAGTTGAGAGTAGGTGACACCCAGGTGAGGATGCTATTTCTAGAAGGAGTGTTGTATGTAGGGGTTCATGTTTGCCATTTCAAGATTAATAGAGTGTGTTTAGGTGGATCCAAGTTAGCTTAATTGTTAAAGGATTTGTCAAATTTTTGAAAAAGTAGGATCTAGATATAGTAGGGAAACGACATGTACAAATAATATAAAAATATTTTTATAATTTAAAAAAATAAAAACTTATGTAAAAAATTGCATAGAGAAATTTTTAATTACTTGTTGCTCTTTATATATACATTAATTAATACTAATTATATAAACTTTAAATTTATAAAGTACCATCACCCAATGGAATAGTAGCATATGGCAAGTCCATCTATAAAGAGCTCCCTAGGTGAGCAACAAACTTCTTTGATAGAAGCATATTGCAAGATCCTAAAGGGTGTGGGATATCTTAGTAACTTGGATCCACATAAATTTGGCAATCTCATATGCTATGGCCAATGTGACTCTTTTTGGAGGGTGTCTTGGTAAAGTCAAGCTATTCCTCTCTAACCTTGAACACCTCTTGAGCTTTGGCGCCAAGTTGAAATCAACGGTACATCGAATATTCTAGGATAGTCCCGACAAGGCTCACATGCATCATTGGTTAAGAGGAGAATATGCAAAGGTTTGAGTGCATTGCAGATTGTGTCGAGAGAAGAACAAAAAGTCTAACCAATAGAATAATAATAATAGTAATAATAATAAATACTATTAATAATAATTAGGTTAATGTAAGGTCAAAGGCCTCACACCCCTTCAMCTCGTGGCTAGTCAATGTATATTTATACACCATCACCAGGCTCATTGTAAACATCATTCATATCAATCATTTATTACTAATATCATTCATATCAATCATGTATATAGTTGCATAAATACTTGACAATCTTGTAATAAACAAGGACTGTGTATTCCATTYGCTATTGGAGCCAAATTCCTAGCCAAATTTGTGGGTTAGTCCCACATCCTGCCATATACCATAGCACAACCAACATCAACAATTCTATACTGCACACTTATCCATACTTTGCCCTTTGTATTGTCGTATGCTATTGTCGTTACACTTGCAATATGATACATTGTTGCTTTGTCAATTTGTGATACATTGTTCATAAGTCAAATCCATTTGCAAATTACCACCTAAATCTGCAGTTGTCTTCCTTGAAAGCAACATACCCCAAGCATCAGGCACATCAATTACAATAGTGTCCATTTCAATCATAATGCCTGGGAATGCAACCAATTGTACTTGTAATCCTTTAATCAAACCATGCTCTTTAATTGTCTTGCTATCCATAGCACAAATGTTATGATACGGTCTAGATATTCTTAAGTTCAATTGTTCCATTACTTTCTTAGTGATAACATTTGAGCTAGCTCTTGAATCAAGCATACAATTGTGAAGAATAAAATCATTCATGAGCAAAGAGAGGAAAAATGGTCTATTCTTTTTATTTCTCCTATCCATATTCTGCAAAATGACAGGTGCATCCTGATAAGCTACTGCTGCTGGAATGTCAACATTGTTCTGAGAAGGATTTTCTATGGCTTTAAGTAGCTTCTCCCTCTGAGAAGGAATATTGATTATCTCTGACATAGGTACCAACATCTTAGCATTATTTAACCACCCTCCTAAGTCAATATTTAAATCTGCACTTGTTTGAACCATTGGTTTAGGAAGAGGAGGAGGTGCTCCTAAAACACTTCCTTGAGGCCTACCTTGATTATTATTTCCATTCCTTTTATAAATAATGCCTCTATATCTAGCCATTTCAACCACTTGTTGTGGAGCAGGCTTAGGACCAAACTTTTCTGTTACTTTATCCTCCACAACATTATTACAGTTTACCCCCTCACTATGTTCCATCAAATCCATCCATTCATGCATGCCAATATTATATTTGTGACCAAACATATTAACTTGTTCATTATCTGCTCTATAAGGTCCCATTTCATCATGAACATGAAGAAAGACTTGGCAAGTCGATTTCTCATTAAACTGTCCACAAGGTCTACAATAAGGAATAGCTTGGTGATCAACCAAGTTAGTGGATTCGAATGGATTTGGTGGCCTTTGATCTTGAGGAGGAGGTCCCTTGGGCCATTTATCATTTGGTCTATGTGGGGGCCTACTAGCTTGAACCCTTTCCACAACTATCAACCTGTTCTGCATGGCATTCATTTGATTGGTTTGGTTAATCTCCATTTGTTTAATCTGATTAGCATGATTAACCTCCATCTGTTTAATTAATTGAGTAATATCCTTGATGCCATCATTTGAAGACCCTTGACTTTCAGCCTTCTTTTTCTTTTCCTCATAAGGTTGAGAAGAAGTTCCTCTAGAAAAACCAGGAATGTTAGACTTCCTAGCATCCTGCATATTTTTGTCAATTCTTACTGCCATATCTTCTGCATTCTTAAGAGTTTGAGGATCCTTATCCCTAAGCGCATATCTCATTTCTCCCTCAAGCTTCCATATAATAAATCAAAATTGCAACATCTGAAAGATTAATATCTGTAGGGAGACTTCACCAAGTCATTAAATCTTTTATTAAATTCTTCCATTGTTTCATTTTCCTTTTTCTGACTTGAACTAAGGGCATCAAGCAAAAATCCGTTCTCTTTTTGATCACCCCACCTTTCTCTAAAAGCTTTCACTATTTCGGCTAGGGTACTAAACTTGTTAGGATCCTGATCTGAAAACCATTCAGCAACATCCCCTTCTAGGGAGAACACAAACAATCTCATCTTCACATCCTCCTCATCATGGCCATAACACCGCTTATCAACACATAATTCAAAATTCACGATGTGAAAACGTGCAATAATAACATTATCTTCTGAAAAACAAGGCAACTTCTCAATACTTCGTTAAGAATCGTGTGGGGAGCCCCTTGGATTGCTGTAAAATTCAAAGGCCTCATAAATATACTCATGGTTACATTAGAATTAGTTGTTGTAGTATTAACAATTGGTTGATTATTAGTTTGAAACAAGAATTGGATATCAGAGATTGCTTCTCCTCCAAGACTTTCAAGCAGCCCACAAGGATTGCTTCCTGCCGTATACTTAAAAGAGATTTTCAAAATGGAGTCGCCAGTTGGAGAGTAAGCAAACAATGAAAAACCAACCCAAGTTAATTTTTTTTTAAAATAAATTAATTAAGTCGTTAAGGCCAAGGATAAAAAACTTATCCATGGCAACGATGCAAAAGATGTTGCCGTCCTTATACACACTTGCAAACGTGGACCAAGTGTCCGTCCACTTAGTGTGTCCTCGGAGATACAATGTCTAAGTTCAAGCCCACTGTCACCTCGACTTGAACTCCTTCCGTCTAGGCTTACTCCTAGGGAAGCCAAGGGGGGTAGACCCTAGTTACTATGTGAGTTATTAGATGTGTTCTAGGAGTTAATTTTAATTGGTTAAAGGTCTAGGGGGATCTAGCCTATATGAGAGTCAACAATGCAAATGAAAACTTTCAATGCACAAGCAAACCTTTCCCTAGGTCAACTAAGACTAGTGCCTAAGGTTGGGTAATGGGGTCAACTAGGTTAAAGGGTTATGTTTTACACAAGATTACAAAAGAATTTCTAGATACAAGATTTACAATTTGATACAAAAGAATTACTTTATACAAGTAAATGAAACAACTATCTACATAAATGAATATAAAGAATGCTAAAGATACAACAACTATACAATAGATACAAATTATACAAAGCAAAGTAACTAACCAAGCAACTAACTTGTAATGAACTTGGGTGTGCAGGTAAAGAAGATATTGCTCAAAGATAAAGTGAATCACTACACATCAAGCCAACTATCCCAAACAAGAGTGCCTCCAAAGGATGCACAACTCAAGGGGAATTTTCACTGGCATACAACGACAACAAGCTCCAAGGAATGAAGAAGCCTCCAAGGGATGCACAACTTCAAGGGAGGAGACCAATCACACCAAAATACAACTCAAGCTCAAAGTTAAACGTTGAAATGAGGCCTCCAAGGGCTAAAGCGCAACTTTTAGATTATTTAGTCAAACCCACAAATGCTTAAAGTAAGATTGCATGAAAGATGTAAAAGTTAAGTGCTCACAATATGTAACTTAAGCATAAACCATAAAGATGTGTCAATGTAGATTATTCAAGGTTAAGTGGATTGATTTAGGATTGATTAAATTGTTAAGTTAAGTGTAAATCCTAGATTAAGTGGCAACCCAAGAACTCGTCCCGCTTGTACCAAAAGAATTGCTGGGTGCTCAATAAGTGAGGCAAACAAGGCCACACCCTAGCTCCACAAGGAGGACACCAAGTGCCGTAAGACCGTCCCCGATCTAGCACCCCCTGCTTCTTCCTTAATTTCCCTTTTTGTTGGAAAAGTTGGGACAATAAGTGGTGACCTATTAAGCTAGGTAAATTTTAGGCTTTAGAAGTAAATTGAGCTTAAGTGGATTAAGTTGAGATTAGATTAATTGCAAGTGATTACAATGTAGTGCTTTAAAGAAAGTGTGCTTGCAATGTAAAAGGAAAGCACTTGAAAGATTAAGACTTGAAAAAGTAAAGTACTTAAATGGAAATTGCAAGGAAACTTAAAATGCTTGAAATGAGATATTACAAGGTTATACAATGCTAAAAGAAAGTAAATTGCAAGACATAAAAGAAAGTACTTTAAAGATTATTAAGTTAAGAGAAAAGCACTTAAATGAAAATGACTTGCAATGAAAAGCAATGAACAAGATGAGCAATGTAGATTAGTTATGCCTCCATGGGCCTAAGCTAGCATTAGGTTGCTTATTTCTAGATCTAGATTTATTTTAAACCATTAAGCACGTAAAGAAATAAAAACCAAATGCTAACCTAGCCTTACAATTTTTGGGGGTTGGCTTAGCCAAACTCACTCCAAGTTGTAGACAAAAAGAAAGAAAATGAAGAAATTAATTACAAGAGAGGAATGCAAGCCCTTTAAGCTTGCCTAATATGTGAAAAAGATAAGAGAAGAAGAGGGCTTTTGTTACCCAATTTTGGGAGGCTGATATTTGAGTTGTAGATGCCCCAAATGGGCTATAATCCCCTCCAAATGTCACCAACCTGCAAAAAATCAGCAAGCAAAAGCTCGCTGGAAATGCTGCAAAAAGTGACAAAAACTTGTGAGAATTTCTGTTGTAAAAACCAAAAATTTTCTATGTAAATTTCAGCAAGTAAAATATGTTTATAATCTCTATCCAAGTATGTTAGAATGCCCAAAGAAGTATAGAATAAAACATAAATAAGAAACATAAATTTTTAGAGGGTTTAAATGGGTGAAAAGAGAGATTTCCAGATCTGAAATCTTCTATTTAAACCCTAGTTAACCTTGCCAATCTTCAATGCTAAGCTACAAGAAACTATAGGAAGTGTGTAGATCTAGATATTAAATCAAAATACTTTGAGATAACTACCAAGAAACTCACTAGATCTATGAAAATACTTTGACAAACCCAAACAAGCAAAATACTTTGCTCAATATTCCTACCATAGATCTTCAAAGCTAAGCATGGAAAATAGAAATACACATGAACAAGATCACCTCATATGTAGCAAGATGGCACCAAGAAGACTCTCAACACCAAGGATCCTCCAAAGATTTCCTTTATTCAATAGCAAGCTTGGGAAAATACTTGCCACAAGCTTGAGAGAAGAACAAGAGAGAGAGAGAGAGAGAGAGAGAGAGAGAGAGAGAGTGGGAGAAGAGAGATTTTGGCATAATAATAATACCAAGGGTAGATGTGTAAAATGAGGGAGGGGAGGCTTTTATTTATACTTGGGAGCCAAGAGTTACCCCTCTTGGATGCTCTCCAAGTGTCCATCATCTAAGAATTATTGAGCATCTCAAGGGGGGCGTACTTTTAGGGTTTAAGAGAAGTTTAGGGTTTTGGTAATGAGTTGAGTGAGTCGACAATGCTTTGACAAGTCAAATGGTGAGTTGTAGGGTCTAGGGAGGTGCACCAAGGTATAGGAAGAGTCTCCCTTTAATATTTTATTTAATTTTTGCTTTTTGAAGAGTTTCTACAAGGGGGGCGCACTTTTCCTAGGGAGAGTGACGTTTTTGCTTTATGGCTAAGTGAGGGGGTGAGGTGATGGTTGCGAAAGGGTTAGGATAGCTTAGGAAAGGGTTTGGGTAAGTTCTCCCACTCTTTCTCCACTTAATTTGCTCAAATTACAAAAAATTGACAAGTTTGACTTTGTTAATTCCAACAATTAAATTGTTGTCTTAGACCGACTTAGACTCCTCATGGACAAACACCTAGCAAAACTTGTCCAATTGAGTTGAAACTTTCTCCAAGGGTGTAGGGGGTCTCATTCCATTTCTTTTGAGCACAAATACCTTTATCAAAATCCCAAGGATCCAATTTTACAATTTTTATCAAAAAATAATTAAAATTACCATTAAATGGGTAATTTTAAAAAATTAAAAAAAAACTATATAGACTCGACGGAATTCCGCAAGACTCTAGAATATGTCTAGCATGGTCATTTACAATGTTTCTAGGCACTAGCTACCATAGGGTTCGACCATTAGAACGGATTTCACCACTTTGGAGGATTGTGTGGGAGTGAAAAACTCAAGGGAAATTAATAAGGCTGGTTAGGCCAAATTAATAACCTGAGGAAAAAAAACACTCGATGAAATGAACTCCTCTAATGATTATATCTTAGGCAATCGACCTAAACTATGATCCATGCAGACCCATTACAATCCCACGCAGGGGAGCGGAAATTTCAATTACAAAAACACGTGCTGAAGCCAAAATTTCCTTGCAGAACCAACAAGTCTTCAAACTAGTAGCACCATCAGGTACATATCATCATGGCACATGGAGTTGACCCCTTAGTTGAAATAGGTGGTCAACAAGCTGCAAAGAAGAGATCTGATCGTCTGTTGAAAGATCAGATCGAAAACTATTGTAATTTTCGCAATGGCGAACTGATCGTGGGTTAACAAGATTAAAGCCCGCAAAGTTTATAAAGAAATAGGCCTGTGGACTTGGCTCTTGGGCGCATTGAAGAAAGAAAGAGCTTAGTGCCTAACCTAATTCTACTGTTAATTGGGCACGAGATTTGATCCGAGGAAGAAAGCTGCTAGAGCTTCTAATAGAGAAAAATAAGAGAACTCTGTTTTGTGGGAATTGGACGCAAGTCATCATCAATTTCGGTATCAGAAAGATACCACTAGAGCGTGTACTCGTGAGAAGTAGAAGATGTCGCCCAAGAGAAAAGGTCAAGGAAGACCAGTTGCAAATGCAGAATTGCAACAAGAGGTGAGGCAACTTAGAGAATGGATGAATGACATGGAGACTTCCATGAAGAGGGAGCCTAACACAGGGGATGTCAATGAAAGTGAAGAGACGACAACCTCTGAGGAAGAGGAAGAAGAGGAAACAACATAAGAGAAATTGATAAAGATGGTCACAAAGGTCAGTGCCAAACCAAAGGTAGAGGTACGAATGTATGAAGGTATCCTGAATGTTGAAGAATTGATTGATTGGATTAATGCTTTGGATAAATATTTTGATTACGAGGATGTACATGAAGAGAAAAAGGTAAAGTATGCAATGAAAAGGTTGAAAGGTCATGCAATGCTATGTTGGGATGAATTACAAGTAGACAAAAATTGAAAAGGAAAAGGAAAGATCAAGAATTGAGACAGAATGATTGCTAAATTCAAAAGCAAGTTCATGACTAAAGATTACGGGCTGAATTTATTTAGACAATTGCAGAATCTCAGACAAAAGACTATGACAGTAAAAGAATACACAAGAGTTTTATAGGAAGATGTTGAAAAGGTTCCTAGATATATTAATGGCTTGAGGTATGAGATACAAGATGAGATTAGTATTTTGTTCCTGAAGACAGTTGAAGATGCCTACCAAGCAACTTTGAAAGCAGAGGAGAAGTGGGCCAGAAAGCAGAGCCAGAAGAACAGAGGAAGAAGTCCAACAAGAGGTAAAGGACAATCCAGTGGCAATTGAAGATTTCATACTCCAAAAGATGAAGGAGGAAGCTTAAGTAGTTAGTCACCAAGAGGAGTATAATCAAGAGGCATCATATTTTTCTCTAGAGGTAGAGGTAGGCGCAGTGGAATTAAATGTTACACATGTGGAAAGACAGGCCATATGTCTTGGGACTGTCCAGAAAATAAATCAATAGGTTAGAGAAGTGCACATGTTGTAGAAGCCAAGGAAGAAAATGTGAATGCATCCACAAAAGAAGAAGCTCTAGAGATAGGGGAATCATTGTTGATGAAAAGAGTTCTGATCAAGCCAGAGAAGGAAGCTAAGGAACCAACCCAAAGGAAAAGTTTATTCAGGACTGTATGCAAATCAAGAGGAAAGTTTTGTAAGGTTGTTATTGATAGTGGTAGCACAGACAATTTAGTTTCCATTGAGATGGTAGAGAAGTTAGTATTGAAGAGGACAATGCGTCCCACTCCCTACAAAGTGTCCTGGTTGCAAAAAGGACATCAGATTTTGGTGAATGAAAAGTGTAATATGGAAATTCAAGTTGGTAGCTACAAGGATGAGGTATTATATGATATAATTCCCATGGATGTCAGCCATATTTTGCCGGGAAGGCCATGGTAGTACGATTGAAAAGCCATTCATGATGGTAGGAGGAACACATATTCTCCTGAAAAAGATGGACACAAGCATGTATTGTTTCCTTTGCAGGATGAAGGAGCCAAAGAAGAAGCTGCTCCTAGTGTGTTGTTAATGAGTGGAAAGGAACTGCTACAAGAAGTTAAGAAAGAGGAGGTACATTTTGCATTGATCTACAAGAAGTCAAGAAAGAGGAGGTACATTTTGCGTTGATTGGCAAATCCAAGGTAATACTTACAAGTACAAATTTGGATGATTTACCTACAGAAGTTTTAAGCTATGTTAGATGAGTTTGCTGATATTATAGTTGATGATTTGCCAAATGCATTACCCCCTATAAGGAGTATTAGACATGATATCGATTTAATCCCAGGAGCAAGTTTACTTAACAAGGTAGCATATAGAATGACACCACAAGAAAATGAAGAGATAAAGAAGCAGGTGCAAGAGCTTTTGGATAAAGGAGAGCTTGTGTCCTTGCGCTGTTCTAACAGTGCTCAGCCCAAAGAAAGATGGAGGATGGAGAATGTGTACTGATTCAAGAGCAATCAACAAGATCACAATAAGGTACAGATTTCCATTACCTCGAATTAATGATCTGTTAGAGTGTTTGAGTGGTGCTAAATATTTTTCTAAAATTGATTTGAAAAGTGGATATCATGAAATAAGGATTAGAGAAGCAGATCAATGGAAGACTGCTTTGAAAACTAATAGTGGGTTGTATGAATGGTTGGTGATGCCTTTTGGGCTCACAAATGCTCCAAGTACTTTCATGATATTAATGAATGAAGTTTTGAAAGAATTTATTGGAAAATTTGTGATAGTATAATTGGATGATATCTTAATATATTGTCAAACAAGAGAAGAGCATTTGAGACACCTCAAAATGTTTTTGAGTACCTTGTAGAAAAATAAGTTGCTGATCAATTTGAAGAAGTGCAATTTTATGAAGAATGACCTGATATATTTGGGATTTTTGATATTTGAGGATGATCTAAAGATGGATCCAGAAAAGGTTCAAGCAATAGTAAATTGGCCGACTCCAAGAAGTGTGTTTGAGGTAAGAAGTTTCCATGGTTTGGCAAGTTTTTATAGAAAGTTTTTAAGAAGCTTCAATCAAGTATGTGCTCCAATTGTGGAAACAATCAAGGAAAGCAAACAATCGTTTAAATGGACAGAAAGGTAGTTGATAGCAACTTCAAATTGTTAAAGAAGAAGATTACTGAACAACTTGTTTTCGCTTTGCCAGACTTTGGTAAGTTTTTTCAAGTTAAGATTGATGCTAGTGGAAATGCAATAGGAGCTGTCTTAAGTCAAGAACAGAGACCAATTGCATATTTTAGTGAAAAGTTGGATGAAGCTAAACAAAAATATTCTTCTTATGATGAGGAGTTTTATGCAATTGTTCAAGCACTAAAGAAATGGAAACACTACCTCATGCCCGAAGAATTTGTTGTTTATACTGACAATCATGCATTACAATTCATAAGTAGCCATCCAAAATTCAATCAGAGACATGCCAAGTGGGTTGAATTTCTACAAAATTTCACATTTGTAATTAAGCACACCAGTCGTAAGGCAAGTAAAGTTGCTGATGCATTGAGTAGGGTTAATTTAATTTTGCAAGAATTTCAAGTTAGCACTTTAGGATTTGATGGACTGAAGGAAATGTATAAAGAAGATGTAGATTTCAAAGATGCTTATGCAGCCTGTGAAAACCCAGTTGCCAACAATAGAAGCTAGTGGTTGAGTTAGATGATACAAGAAGGCTTAATGTTCAAGGACAGTAAACTGTGTATACCAAGATGTTCCATGAGGGAAAATTTGATCAAAGAGAAGCATAGTGGAGGACTGTTAGGAAATTTTGGACAGGATAAGACCTTTGCTCAGGTTAATGCTTTTTATTTTTGGCTAGGTATGTAGACTAATGTAAAAAGATTTGTGGAGAAATGCAGAATTTGTTAGCATGCTAAGGGGATAAGTCAGAATGTAGGTTTGTATCAACCACTACCTATCCCAAACAGGCCATGGGATTCGGCAATTATGGACTTTGTGTTGGGATTGCCAAGGACACAAAGAGGTAACGATACTATTTATGTTGTGCTTGATAGAATATCTAAAATGGCACATTTCATTGCTTGTACAAAAACCAGTGATGCAACAAATATTGCAAATCTGTTCTTTAAAGAAGTGGTAAGACTGCATGGTTTACCTAACAACATCGTTTTTGATAGAGACACTAGATTCGTGGGACATTTTTGGAGAACTTTATGGAAGAAACATGGTACTAATCTCAGTGTTAGCTCAGGATATCACCCATAGACTGATGGGCAAACAGAAGTGGTGAACAAATGTTTGGCGAACATTTTGAGAATTTTTGTGAATGGGAATCCCAAGCAGTGGGATCAAGTGCTTGCTCAAGCAAAGTTTGCATATAATGATTCACCTAACACAAGCACATGAATGAGTCCATTCCAGATTTTGTATGGAATGAATCCACGAGGTGTAGTTGAATTGAGAATTTTAGGACAATAGGAATTGAGGATTGCTGATGGTGAAAACTTTGAAGTGAGCATGCAAGAGCTACAGGAAAGATTCAAGAAGAAATTGCAGGACAACAACATCAAGTACAAATAGAGAGAAAACACGAGAAGAAAACAAGTGGATATTAATGTTGGTGAATTGGTAATAGCATACTTGAGAAAGGAGAGATTTCCTACAGGCACATATACCAAACTAAAGCTTAAGAAGATTGGGCCATGTAAAATTTTAAGCAAATTTTCTTCTAATGCTTATGAAATAGAACTTCCAAGAGATTGGAATTTATCCGATCTTTAATGTTGCAAATTTGTACCCCTTCAAAGGGACAGAGGATGTGTCAACATATGAACCTGTAAGTGATGAAGATCAAACCATTGGATGGAATGGACAATTGCCTATGGAAGTTCAGAAAGAGATTGAAACAGTGTTGGATCAGAAAGTGGCCAAGAGAACCAGAGGTAAAGACTACTTTTAGTATTTTGGTTAAATGGAAGAATCAACCAGTGAAGGATGCTACTTGGATGACCACAACAAAAATTTCCAAGTGTGGCATAGGTGTTGAAGATCTCATGAACAATTTTTTTGTTCCTCGGGAGTCTGATGCAGGAGCATCTGACAGTAAATTTCGAGATAGACCCAAGGGTCAAAAGCTTTACTAAGGGTGTTGGTTCCCTAATGTTTTCTTTTATTATTTATTGTAATAGTTAAATGGATATTTCTAGAAGATATTCTAGATTGAGTAGTTTTAATAGGTGTCGAGTTGTTGCTAAATTTGAGGAACATAAATTCTAAGTAGAGGGTTTGTTAGGATAGTTCTGATTGTTTTGTTTTGAGTTATTCGAGAAGCATTGGATTTTATATGTATTGTAATCAGAAAGGAAGAGGGTTAGCTAGTGTGAAGAATTGAGTGTGTAGAGGTTCGTGAGACCCAGAAGGAACTGAGCTTTCTTTGCTGTAACCATATTCCTTCAGAAACTTCAATAAAAAGATAAGATTTTGTGTGCACCATGTTCTTATCTCGAATGTATGTGTTTATTCTGTGGTTGAAATCAAATCTCATTCGAGACCTGTGTCTTGGGAAGACAATATAGTTTTGAATTTAGCTGTGCGAGTAATCGAGATAAGCCTGGTTCGAATATGGCATGTACAAACGTAGATTTTGTAGGCTAAGAGAACAAAAGATAGAGATTAGATCTGGGAGGAGAGCTTCAGTAGATCTACGGTGGACACTAATTTAGACTACARTGTATCGAAGCCTTTGTCACAACTCGAGTCCGACAGAGCCTTTGTATCAAACCCAACTTTCGGAGCCCATCATATTATGACTCCGAATAGGGTACTTCGACGATGGATCTGAACCGTCCATTGGGGAAGCAATCAATGACGATGATTGGGCACAAAATAATTTCGACRAGAAATTTGAAGCATCCATCGAGGAAGGAACCAATGATCAAGATTAATTGTGGATCAGAGCTTCGGTATAGTAGAAAACTCCGACCATTAGAGGAACAATAATTCTGAGACGCTGATAACAAAGACCCCGACGATGAGATCTAGCCGTCCATCGGAGTTGAGAAATTAACTGCCACGATCAACTATGGATCCTACCTTCGGCATGTGAATTCAGAGTAATTAACTCCGACCCATCGGGATATCGTCCTCCGAACTCCAGACCGACCATAAGCTGCAAAGAAGAGATCTGATCATCGATTGAAAGATCAGATCGATAGCTATTGTAACTTTCACACAAGCAAACTGATCATGGGTTAACACGATTAAATCCCGCAAAGTTTATAAAAAAATAGGCCCTTGGACTTGGCTCTTGGGTGTGTGGAAGAAAGAAAGAGCTTAGCGCAAAACCAAATTCTATTGTTAATTGGGCATGGGATTCGATCAGAGGAAGAAAGCTGCTAGAGCTTCTAATAGGGCAAAAGAAGAGAACTCTGTTCTATGGGAATTGGACGCAGGTCATCATCAAAGATTATCTGTTTTTTTATAGAGTATTTCCCTAAAATCTTTGTTCATTTCAGAGGAGTTGGAATGCTGCTGATAGTGTATAATCTCAGGAGTTCTATGAAGGAAATAATGTAATGACGTAACTTAAATTATTTGTAACTTTGGCATTAAGTATGAACCTAACTTTGGCATTAAGTATGAACCTAAGTCACATGACAGGAGGACACGGACATACAATTGTCTGACACAGGACACATCGACCTTGAAAATGGGACACAGAGGACATGTTATATATATATATATATATATATAAAACAAAAAAATTATGTATATTAAAAGAATTACAAGTTACAAATACAATAAATGAAATATAGACATAAAGATCCAATTTTTTTAGAAAATAGAACATTTACAAAACACTTGGAATCCTTTCAAATCTTGATTTTACTCTTCACCTGCACAATGAGAGACCGTAAGAGCTCTCAGCATACAACTGAAAGTGAGAAAATAGCAGTGAAAACTGTCTTTTATAGTCAAACAGATAGGACACGGCTAGGGCACGTGTCCACCATGTGTCTGCCACGTGTTTAGCACGTGTCTTGTGTTTAGGACATGTGCCAAACACGTGTCCCACACGTGGTTTATGGACATGGCACCCTGGGTGCTGTGTCCTGTTACTTTGGTGTAGACCAGACTTGCATGGATACTTATATCTCCCCCCAGGATGTATCCATACCCACCCTTCTCTCTTCCTGATGACTTCCTACTCTACAAAGGAAAATTGATGTAGCCCCATACCTGTAGTTCAAAAAGATTTCCTCCTCTTCCGTAGCTGTAACCATACTCATACCTGCACCTGAATCCAGACTTACGTATGGGCCATGCAATATAGCAATGAACCCAAAGCATGTATGCCATAAATTGCTATCTTGGTGTGCAATAAGTTGTCTGGCTTTTAAAATCAGGGAATCATGAATTGATGGAGGTTCTGATTTATGTGCAGAAGCCAGCTGATGAGTGAAATAGAGATTCTCTCTCTAAGATTGTTAGTCCTTAAAATCAAATAAAATAATAACCTAGTATTATCTTCTATGTGTTCATTAATGGATATGGTACTTGTTCCTCATATTTATCTGTATAAGATGCAGTCTCTGTACATTGTTTATTGCTATTCAGCTGCAGTCGGTTATGATCTGTTTCTGGCAATATTAGCCAGTGATCTTTGGATGATTTTCAGGCCTCTTAGTTAGAATGGTATTGTATTGAACCAGTCTGTCTAACAAGTGCCACTAATTTTGTAAAGAATTCAATAAATTCAATATAATGTTTGCATTTGCGCTGTTGTTATCTTAAATTTTGCAGCAGCAGATATCGTTTCTCTTCTTAACATTGTTCACAATGAGTTTCCCTTCTTAACATTGTTCACAATGAGATTAATGTTCTTCTTATGAAGTGGAGAATTAACAGCGAAGATGAAATAAATCGGCAAATACGTTCTTGTTAAAATATGGGTATTTGGTATTAAGCCATATCAGGAATATATTTTTCTATTCTGTTGTATGATAATTGTCTAAATGAGTCTGCAAACATTTTCATGTCTATTTATTGTTGGGTTGCTTGATTTTGCAGGAATCTTCTAAAGTTTCATGGGAGATGGAGAAAGCATCCTTGCAGTCTTCAAAGGTTGACGCTGAGAAGAAATACAAAGAAGTTGATGAACAGGTAATCAATGTTAATGATAGATCTAGACATCTAAGAGCTACGTACAAAACTATTTTATAGTGAAACAGGTTATTTGAAGGTTCTTGTAAGTTTCCATTTGGATAGTCTTGTCCACAGCCTGTTTGGGCTTGATATTGGAACTGGTCAGCATTCAGCCGAAGTATGTTTGTGAATTGCATGCTGTGGTGGGGCTGCATTTAGGTTGGACAATGTAAGAGTCTGAGGTTTGAGCAGATGTCACCTGCACCTCTGAACTTTTGCCGAAATCTCAAAAAACCAGAACAAATGAATAAAACAAGAGTTTACAATGTTTATGTTTAGCAGGTATATGTAAGGATGTATATGTTGAGATCAGGTCAATCTGAATGTAAGAAATATTATTGTACTAAAAAAAGTAACTTGTGAAAAATAATATTCTAGTTTTATCTACTTAAAAACTGGTTGAACTTCTATTAGGACATAAATATGTCCAATTTGATTCCCAAATAGCACATAATCCAATCAATAAAATTTTTGTAGACCAGAGCTTAAACCCATTATTCTGGAAAGGATTATTTTTTCAGGGACTGATCTACTTTTTATCCATTATGGTTCCTTTGGTGCTTGTTTATTTGGTCATTATCTATGTTTCTGGGTTATTTYGTAACCTACTTCTACATAAGCCTCCCTATTCTTGGAGTAAGGACTGCATCAAAAGATCATCAAATTGCAGGTTCTACAATGTTTAATTATGAAAAGTTTGACACTAAGAATGGTGTCGGTCATGGGAATCGATCATCAAKTGCGCATGCTTCTAAGGAAGCACAGAAATGCAGATGCTTGCAAGGGTTTATGGAACTGGTACCTGTATGGTGAAATTTGAGAATGGGGGACATGTGGAAAGGAAGATGATAAAACATATGCAAATGGATGCTTCTTGGCTAGTCATATTGTATATTTGCCATTTTAACTAGATTATTGTGACAAAATATTATAAACTTTCCAGATGTAATCATGTGGTGAAAGACTCTTACTTGGAAAACATGATGTGCAATTTGAAATGTATATGCTTAGATAACTCTTGATGGCAACTAAATCAGAAAAGGACTATTGCAGTTAAATGTACAGAGTATAACTACTAATGAAGTCTTTTTGTCATCTACAAAAATGTACGCCATATTTTAGATGTGCAATTGACTTTTCCTTTTCCTAAAAGTACAGAATAAGCTTTTACTTGACCGTCTGGAGGCCATGCATATAAAGATAGCAGAGAAGGAAAGGAATGAAATGGGAATCACTGTACATGGGCAGAGTGTTGATGATCAAAGTGAAAGTGATTTTCAAAATGTTATTCATTATTTACGACGATCGAAGGAAACAGTAAGTTGTCAGTCTTGCCCTCTATTTCTAGTTTATGCTAAATTATGTATCAGTTAGGTACATTCTGATGTGTGGGTTACTTCACAGGCTGACACAGAGATTTCATTATTAAAGCAAGAGCGTATGCGACTTCAGAAGCAGGTACTGTTATTTTTTTGTCTCGTGGCTTAGCTCAAAATTGAACTCTTCTTGGAATAAATCGCCCAAAAATTTGTTGTGTATGATGTACCAGTGCTCAATCCTCATTTAATCAGGACTGCCAAATCAGGAATATTAATCATGACCTCTCAACTTTGTGATACTGTTAATCCACAAATCTGCACTCAGAAGAATGAACAGATCAGTGAGATAACTATAGGTAATCTAACCTTGTCACTTTTAGATACCTCTCTGTTTGGACTGGCGCTTTTCCAGCCACAAGGGGTGTCCCTAAGATGTTTTTGCTCTGTTCGTTAGTGTATAAATTATAACTAAACCAGTACACTTTTCTGCTCTCAAAGCCCCTGAAAGTACTCAAGCACAGTGATCAAACCACGAATTAAATTATGGAGTCTTGAGATTATTTTCTTAATTGAAAATTCAGCAGCAATTAGATGGCACTCTTTTTTCCTGGCATGCGAATAAGGTCTTGAAGTGGTACCATAATTTTAATCTTCAACAATTCATGTTCCTAGTCGAGAGTCGTACTGTGCATGGGCAAGAGATCTTGCAGATTTGAGGCAGCCACTTGTTGAGTGATCCTTTGAGGCACGTGCTGCTGTTCTTGAGGACCATTCACTGTTGTATTTCTTCTAGGATATGTCCTCTTAGTTCAGCCACCAAAGCATACCATTTTTTCTGTGGTTTATCAATAATGGGACCCTTGGGGGTTGCTATTGGACTTCCCGGAATAACCATACTAGTAACAATCATATTGCCTTGACTTCATTAAATTGACTGGAATTCAAAGAAAAAAGTGGAATAAACAGTGCCTGTTTATTATGAGATTGACAGAGTGAATCTGCAAATATGTAATCAAATATTGAACAATGAATGATTGATTTGATTCAATTGTTACAATGAGCCTCATGACGACGTATAAGTATACGTTGGACTAGTCACAAGGTGAAGGGGTGTGTGGCCTTTGAATTTTCATTAACATTATTATTATTATTATTACCGTGTTTGTTACATTGCTACCCCATTAAATAATGCTTTGTCCTCGAAGCTTGTTAAATAGGATTCTCTGTAATTGAGCATGTTTTCTTGGTCGCATCATCCTTATCTGGTTGTAAAGGTTTGACTTAATTTGAGTGCTGGAAAGATTCCTTTGTAGTGTGTGCATCATATTCCGAAGTCGTTTGATCTTGTTGTTTAATGTGAAACCTTGATGCTCCATGGTAACATACTTTTGTTGTTTTTGTTGTTGTATGTTCATCTGTGTTTCTTGTCCCTTTTTTTTGGATGTAAATTACTTTTCTTCTGATGGGAATTTTCAACCCGATATAGTTTATAATTCTGTCCTTGCTAGTGAAATTCCATCAACTGTTCTTCAAATTTGGTGGTATAAGTGCCCAACTGCATCAAAAATTCAACACCTAGCACCATATCCATCTCATTGAACGGTAGAGCATAGAATCTTGTTTGTAGTTCCAATTCTTGTATTTGAATTGAGATTTTATGAAATCTTCCTACTCCCTTGACCTTTTTCTCCATCAGCAATCATAACTGTGAGGTCCTTGCTGGAGTGCACAAAAAGGTTTAGTTGCTTGGAAAAAGTGATGTCTATACATATATGCAATGTTCCACCAAGTCTCCGTGACGGGGGGACGCGGGTGCGGGGAGACACACAAGGGGGACGTGTGGAAGTACCCCCAAATTTTAGGGATTTTTGGGAAATGGGGGACGGGGGGACGTCACATATATAATATAAAAATAAAATTTTAAAAATAAAAGTAATAATGATAATATGATAAATCTCAACAATAACAATTCAATTCAATGTTCATCTCATGCAAATTCATTAGTAAATACTAAAATACTAAAYACTGCTAAATTAGTAAATTGAAAATTCAAATTTGTAAATGATATAAACTATTTTTTTAAGTCTTATTCGGCAAAAAAAATTGGGGGGACTTCCAGAAGTCCCCCTTTTGGGGGGACGTCCAGGAGTCCCCCTTTTTTTKGGGGGGGGATGTCTAGAAGTCCCCCTTTTCAAGGGGGGACATCTAGGAGTCCCCAAAAGGGGGACTCTTGGAAGTCGTCCYCCACCTTGGGGAGTCACGTTCCCCTGCGTCTCCCCAAAAGGGGACGTGGRGAAACGTCCCCYCTAGAGTACTCCCATCCCGGGGACATGGGAAACATGGGGGACGCGACCCCCACCCTGGGGGACGCGTCCCTGTGGAACACTGCATATATGAGTATTGTTAAAATCTAGAAGTATTGTTACATTTCTATATGCCTTTGGAAAAACAAATGAGCTATTTGAGCAAATACCCCACAACTCTCTTCACTTTGTGGCAAATCACATGGCTTGCAATAGAAAYTGGAAGAGGACACCCCCACAAAATTGTTGCTGGAAATTGGTGCAGGAAGTCTTTGAATTTCAACTTGCTATTCTTTCTGGAAAGGCCTCCTAGGAGGGGGCTGTCTTGTCTGGAAAGCACACTGATTTGTAGGGGCATCTTGCAGATTTTTTTTCAATCTAGATATTGTTACTCAAATCTTGCAATAAATACATGAATTTGGCAGGAACTTTGCCCTTCTCATTGCCTTATTCCTTCCATGAATTTGGAAAGAACTTTGCCCTTTTCATTGCCTTACTCTTCATGGGCGCATCTAGTAACTTTTCTTAAGGATCAAAGAGGTGGGACGAGTTCAGACGAACCTTTGGCTGCATTCATATTCTTTTCAAGTTTGAGAGTAGTAGCATAGCCTGCCTCCAAGTTCTGTGGATTCTTTTCCTGGCAAGAAACTAAAAGAAAGCCTTAGTATAAAACACTAAAGCAGTGCCATCACTTGGGTGCAGAGCTTGTAATGTCCCCATTTTTGGACATTAATATGTTATAGAGTGTTATGCTTACCAGAGTAGCCAGATGGGGGTGACAGTGAGTTCAAGCAATATTGAGGGGTTTTATTGGGCCCGACTTGCACCCTTCATCATATTTCATCATTAGGATCCATTCTGCACAACTTGGCTTTGGTTCCATTGCATTCCGACGATTTCTGTAATTTTGAGTTATTAGGAGTCATTTTAATTAATTTCACTAAGGTGGTCATTTTGGGCATAATACTTGGAGAAATCTCTTAGTGTAATATATCATCGGAATTGGGAGGAAGAGCACTACAGGATTAGATGATGAGAAGTGACTTTCAGTGGGCGGAGAAGCAATAGGGACGAATAAATCACTTTTTAGAGGCAAAAAGACCAATTATTAATAAAGTGATTTATTTAAATTTAAAGAATAATAAAAATAAAGTAAAAGTCACTTGGAGGGAAAAGGTGAAAGGGGGATAAAAGAGAGATATGGGCCTCTATTATCTCATTATGTTGATTATCATTTTGATTTCTGGCTTCTTGCTAGAGAGCCCATGATACTTGGGGGTTTTCACTGAACAAACACTAGAGATCAGCTCGGTGGTGATAGATTCCACCTTTCCTAATCCAAGCTTGGCCAAGGAGGTGAAAGATTCCTCCCTCACCATTCTACATTAGTTACTATTCAGTTACAGGAGTAGTGGAGGAAGCATGGCGCAATTTGGAGTGTTGCTGTAGAGCTAAGGCACACTGTTTTTGAGAGAGGAGTTCGTGGAGGGTTGCAAACACTGGATCTGAGAGAGATCTCACTTTAGAGGTCCTAGCTATCACCAGGGCGCCTTTTTGCTTCAGTGATTGAGTGGATTCTTCAACCCATTCACTCTATCATTCAGGAGGACGAGTTTTCTCTTGAGGAGGGCACACTGTCCATTGGAGATCTTGTGTTCTGGAGGGGAAGATCTTTCCCAATAGCTTGGATCTTTGGCATAGGGGTTTCCTAACCCTCGATCTACCTTTTGGCAGTTGGTTTCAGTGACTTAGAGGCCATATTTTTGGAGGCCGAATTATTGGCTTGCTTTAGCTAGTGAGGGCGCATCTGTTCTTAGAGACATTGCTGTTTGGAGGTCTTCCAGTTGAGCTACAACTCAAAGACTAATCATATCTTCTTGCCATCACCAGATCTATCTTCTCATAGAGTTTTGCAGAGGTTTGAGGCCATCAGAGAAGAGGCCGTACTTTCCTTGGTCTATTCCAACTAGGAAGTGCGCATTGAGCCAGAGAGGGCATAACAAAGGGTAACAATTGGACTTCAGTGTTACTTGGTATTCATCTTGTATCTTGGAGGCATCATTAGCCACACACTCTATTTTATTATATGTATTCCAGATCTGCCCCATTTTGTATGAGGTCAACTATTATTATAAATAAAATTAGATCTGAGGAATTTTTGGCTATTTCTTGTGCTATTTGTCTTGCATACTGTTGATTATATGCCATTGCTATATCTACATCATTTACTTGCTGCAAACACACAATCAAACCATAATATTAAACCCTAGCGCAACTCAAGAAGACAAATCTGCAAAGTGTTTGACGAAACACCACAACCAGAAAACACATAAAAACCTCAATGTTCCAAGCAATTTTGGTTGGGAATGTTATCACACAATTTGTACTTGCCCAAAGCCCAAGGCAAGTGATGCAAGATTGACGTAACAAGGGGGTGACCTATCACTGTCACCTTAATAGGAAACCCCTTTTTGTTTAGGAGTATATCAAGATTACCCCTAGGGAGACGTCCCCAGTGACCTAAAGGGCTGATAACTAAGGCAAGGATGCAAGAAAATTCCCCTCTCACTGGTCATTCAAGTCAAAAGGTTCTTTAGGTCTTTAAGGGATGAAACAATTGTAAAAATGGAGTGTACCTGCCCAGAACAAGACAACAAAGAAAATATGGCAGCTTTCAAGTACAAAAAATGATATTAGTGCTTCATAAGACCATGAACCTTCGAAAAATAAGCTAGCTGATATAAATTTGCAGCAATATAATAGTTTACAACAACAATAAGTATTTTGTAACAGCTGCAAAAAGTATGCCTTGGAATTGCTTGAAAAAGACAAGAAAATGTAGTTTTAACTAGGCAGAATGATAATCAATTGTCACAAACAATTTTGGCAATATCTGGCTTAGCCTTAAATGTCAATTTTGCAGAGAATTTGGTGCAGTTAGATGGCTGTAGCAATATTTTGTAACAACAACAAGTTTCAGTGCTCATAATTGCAAGGAAACATCATATAAACTTAGCATTTATCAAAAGCAATTTCTGAGTGAGTTAGGTGCAAGTTATGTAGGTGTATGCAACAAATTAGCATGAATTAGTATGGTTGTAGCAGTGATTTGCAACAACAACAAGTTAGCTAATGAATTGGTCTAGTTTAGGGTTAGTAGAAGTTAGCAAAAGCTTCAAGGAAGAAGGTTCGAGTGTTTGATTGATCAATCATTCACTAGAGTGAGTAGACTAGTGCCTTTATGGGGTAATGGATTCAATAGGTAGCGGTTTTCACTTGGAGGTAGCAACGGCAATGATTATACTTGTCCAAGGAGAAGAGGTGGATGGAGGAGGTGTTGGAACTTCAAGGCCTCAAACATCCAAACCTAAGGACAAATTCACTAGAGAATAAACAATTTTAGGCCCCAGCGAATCTTCCTTCCTTAGACTATTGAAAGGTATTAAGAGCAACAAAAACTAGACAATGGCTTCTAAAGTGCTAATATTTAGGGCTTTAGAAGTTTTATCTAGGTCAAATCACCTTAGTAAAGTCTAGCAAATGAAGAGCAAAGAAGTAGTAGCTTAAGTCCTTTACTACTAGGGTTTGTCAAGCAAACAATTTCATAATCTTTAACATGAATAAACAAATATACCATAGCCATTCAAATGAAATGAAGAATTGCAGATTTACTTACTTCACCAAGAATAATCAAGCAATAAGACCCTAGATTGCCAAGTAACTTCACCAGGAAATGATCCAAGTTGCAAATTTTAGCCTCCAAGACAAGTGCAACTTCCTATTTCGGCCAATAACTCCCAAATAGGGCACAAATTTCATACCACACTTAGTGTGTGATGAGTGATGGTGAAAAATTAGAGTACTTCTCTCTATTTATACAAAACCAATGACCTTTAATTAATTTTAGGTCAAATAAAGGCTGACCTGGCCAAATTACATCAAAATCCAGTTTTTACATAAAAATAATTAACCCCTAAAATTATCTCCAAGGGTGATGTCATGCCCTTCTAGGGTGACGTTGAGCCCCTAAAGTGGAACGTTGGGCTCCAGATCCAGAACGTTAGGTCTCCAAAGGCTCTGGATGATGCTCAGACGTTCCAACCAGCTCACAACTGCCCTCAATATGCAAACCCTAGCTCTGGATGATGTCTAGGATCATAATGGTGACGACATGGGCTCTTAAAGGTCAACGTTCAAGTGGAAGATCAAGATCCCCCTGGGTCTAGGTTTGCTAGAGTGTCTCCAATGGCAATGCCCTTCTTTCTTCCTGGTGCAAGTCTCTTATGTCTTCTTGACCTTGGTTGGGGTTACATCATCCATCTGTGGGCTTTCAGCCCCATGGAGGTTTGAGCTAATCATTCCTCCATGTGTACCTGTCCACCGGGCAAAGTCCTGCAGCAACAACAAGTACGCCCTCCAGGAGTTCATAAGTCACATGGATCATAACATGTAAATCACATCTAATAGTTAAATTACCCAAACATGTGTATCAAACCCCCCTTTACCCAGACAAATGCTCAAAGATGTTATGCAATTTAATAAGTCAGATTTGGAGAAGGTCTCAAGGTGTCCTATTGGGCTAATCCTCTTTAAGTTTGGGGTGTTTCCCATGTGAGAACCAATCTAGGTCATGTGAGTGTGTGAGGTGGTGTGGGGTAAGTGTTTGGGCATGGGGTGCAGTGATAACAGGGACATGTAGACCTTACCTGTGGGTGCCTTTGTAGAGGACGAGTTGCACTTTGTCATAGATGCCATTTTTCCTAGCCCATTCAATGCCTTTTATTCTTAGCTTCATTGCTTTTGATCTTTTTCTTTTATGTTTCAAGGGCAGAGTTAAGGGACGTTGTCTTGGCTTTGTGACCAGAGGTGACAACGTTATCCACAAGCATTTTACGGAGATGACAAGGCTAGATCGTGATGAGAGCCCCTTTCTCTTGGCTATGCCACCAAGAGCCACTATCTTGGTTTGGTGACCAGATAGATGGTAGTGTCATACTGCTACATACCCATGGTCATAATAGGCCGGCTCATGATGAGACCTCCCATCCACCAACTAATACCTTGAGTGTTTATTTATCTTATGTGTTCCCTTTTCTTACTGATTTCTCGGGAATCCTTGGACAAAGCATCTGAGAAGTTTCATTTTGGACTTTTAACTGTTGCCAGCTACTTTTACCCTTTGGGCCTTTAGCCCCTTCTTCCCACAAGGCAAGGTACAACCCTTCGTAGTGTGGCAAATCCCAATGCCCGATCAAAGGTAGGGGGGAAATGAGAGGAATAAAGATGGAAAGTGGTAAGTATGGAGGGAACGGACGATGACCTTTCATAGACCCACCCAGTGGCAACCCATCCTAAAGGGAGATCAACTTACTAGGGCATCATGTCACCCTTCCAGGTATGAACAAGTTAAAAAAGCATACTTTCCAAGAAAACGTTACGAAATGAAGGACAATTCAATGCAACATATTCAAGTGCTTCAATAATCAAAGTGACACATACCATGATACTCTGACTCATTACCTCATGGAGCAAGACTTACTGCTGCTTCAGGACCACGCTGGTGGGATGGATACTGCTACTGTTGATAAATGGGCTGCATTGAAGAAAAGAGGGGACCTTGGGGTCCATGCTCAAGTCATCCGACTCTCGGCACTCAATGTCTCGGACCTGTGGGCCTCGAGACATGATCTCCTTAGTTATCCCTAGGGTAGGGGGTAACAAGGAACATTACAGAGCTTGTGGAAATCTTGCCTATAATTTGGAATAGTGGTTATTGAGCTCAGTTATTGTTTTGTTTTGTTTCTTCTCAATAGTGATAAACTCAATTAGTGAGAATGTACTATCATGCTTGTCTTGCCAGTTGGCTATAAATTGCTTCTTGAATGAGTCTTGTTATTCTCTAGCCCAGGGATAAGTAAGGAGATCATGTTTAGAGGCCCACAAGTCCTAAACATGGAGTATCGAGAACCAGACGACTTGAGCATGGCCCTGGAGGGCCCCTCTTTTTTTCAGTGCAGTCCATTTATCATTAGCAACAGTATCCATCCCACCAGCTTGGTCCTAAAGCAACAATGAGTCTTGCTCCATGAGGTAATGAGTCCGGGTATCATGCTATGTATCACTCCGATTTTTGAAGCACTTGAATATGTTGTATTGAATCCTTCTTCATTTCATGACGTTTGCTTGGAAATTATGTTCTTTGCCTCGTTCATACCTAGAAGGGTGACATAGTGCCCTAGTAAGTTGATTTCCCTTTAGGATGGGTTGCCACTGGGTGGATCTGTGAAAAGTCATCGTCCGTTCCCTCCATACTAACCACTTTCCATCTTTATTCCTCTCATCTCCCCTATCCTTGTTTGGGCATTGGGATTGGCTACACTAGGAAGGGTTGCACCTTACCTCGTGGGAAGAAGGGGSTAAAGRCCCATAGGGTAAAAATAGTTGGCAAGAGTTAAARGCCAATGTTGAAAGCTTTGAGATTCTTCGCCCATGGATTCCGGAGAAAGTAGTGAAAAACTGCTCAGTAAGAAAAGGGAACCCATAAGATACATAAACACTCAAGGTACTAGTTGATGGATAGGGGGTTTCATCACGAGTCAACCTATCATGACCATGGGCATGTAGCGGTATGACACTACCACCTTTCGTGTCACCAAACTGGGGTAGTGGCTCTTGGTGGCATAGCCAAGAGAAAGGGGGTCTCATCAGGATCCAGCATAAAGTTGCATGTTGCATGCATGATTATAATGTGCATTTTGAGTTTGTTCGCATGCATTGCCAAGTCACAAGGGCGAGTTGTATTCTTAATTGAAGTGTAAAGCCAAGTTCTAATTTTGAACTAAAGTGTAAAGCTGAGTTATGACAAGCATGCAATCAAACATCTAATTCGAGCCCTCTCCCCTCTACCTCTCCACTCCTTTATAAAAAGAGGTCAACCCTCATTCTTCACATAGGTTTTGCAACGTGAGGGTGAACCCTCATTCTTCACATAGGTTTTGCAGCGTGAGGGTGAAAGGTAGCAAGTGTTTTATCAGTTCTGGTATATATCTCTATTAGCAGGCTGCATATGTATCAGTTAGTAGGCAACAAATATTTCTGTTAGAGGGCAACAAAATACACCCACAGTGCTAGTGTATATCAGTCCAGAATAGACAAAGAAGAAGCACCTAGGTAGTCCACAACTTCTTCCTTCAGTTCTGGTTGATAACAACATAATATGACAAAACAAATTTTCTCAGTGTTTTACAGGTCATGCAGTCTGGTCTAAGTCGTCTTGGCAAGCTCATTTAAGAGTAGAATTTCATGGTGGATACTTGTAAGTGATCATACATTATTAATGCAATAAAAGAAGATTTTTTGTTGGGGTTTTTCGCCCTGTATAAAGTTTAGCCAGGGTTTATGAATGATGTTAAGCTAAGTTCAAAGTACAATCATAATTTAAAGAATTACTTATAGTTTGTTATCGCACAATCTGTACTTGCCCAAATCCCAAGGCAAGTGAATGCAAGATTGGCATAACAAGGGGTGACCTATCACTGTCACCTTAATAAGAAATCCCTTTCTATTTAGGAGTATATCAAAGTTACCCCAGGGGAGATGTCCCCAGTGACCTAAAGGGCTGATAAGACTAGGGCAAGGATTCAAGAAACCCCCCCTCACTGGTCACTCAAGTCAAAAGCTTCTTAAGGTCTTTAAGGGATGAAGCAATTGTAAAAATGGAGTGTACCTGCCCAAAACAAAGAAAATATGGCAGCTTTCAAGTACAAAATATGATGCTAGTGCTTCTTAAGACCATGAACCTTCAAAAAATAGGCTAGTTGATATAAAGTTGCAGCAATGTAACAATTTACAACAACAATAAGTATTTTGTAACAGCCGCAAAAAATATGCCTTGAAATTTCTTGAAAAAGACAAGAAAATGTAGCTTTAACTAGGCTGAATGATAATTAATCATCACAAGCAAATTTGACAATGTGTAGCTAGCATTTAATGTCACTTATGCAGAGAATTTGCTGGAGTTAGATGGCTGTAGCAATCTTTTGTAACAACAACAAATTCTAGTCCTCAAAATTGCAAGGAAACACCATTTAAACTTAACATTTATCTAGTAGATTGACTGACAATTGTCACAACAATTTCTAAGTGATTTAGGTGCAAGTTATCTAGGTGAATGCAACAAATTAGCATGAATTAGTCTAATTTAGGTTTAGTAGAAGTTAGCAAAAGCTTCAAGGAAGAGAGTTTGAGTGTTTAATCAATCCTTCAATAAGAGAGAGGCTAGAACTAGTGCCTTCTAGGGCTTATGCAGTCAAATGAATGACTTATTCTAAGGCTGCAAATCAATTTTGATAATGCACAAAAGTCCAAGAGGAATTCATAGGAGAAGTAGTAACATAAGTCCCCCTATGCATTTTCCTCAAGATAACACGATACTAGGGTGTAGGCAATTCTAGGCCCTAGCACCTTGCTCTCCTTAGGGTTCTTATGGGATAAGAACTCAGGTAAAGATAACTAGGTCAAAACTTTCTTACTTTCAATGGGTTTCATTAGTTACTAGATCAATTCAATGAAAAGCTTGGCAAATAGAAAGTAAGAAAGTAGCAATTTAAGTTCCTTACTTCAAGCATTAAGCATATCATGCAATTTCATAATCTTGTATGAGCAAATAAAACCATACATAAACCATTCAATAGATGACAAAAAATGCAG
>JASDQU010816263.1:23538-37641 GCA_032191745.1 Picea mariana
CACAACATCTCGCCCAGACATAATGCATGTTGTAGGAATGGTAGGAAGATATCAGGCTGCTCCTAAACAGATTCATTTGCAAGCTGTCAAAAGGATATTCAGGTACTTAAAAAAAACAATGACTTATGGTCTGTGGTATCCCAGAAATCAAAGTCTTCAGTTGACTACTTATTCAGATGCAGATTGGGCAAATTGTGTTGATGAGAGAAAAAGCACCAGTGGAGGAGCATTCTTCTTGGGTAACTCCTTAGTAGCTTGGCTCAGTAAAAAGCAAGGTTCCATTTCCTTATCAACCACGGAGGCAGAGTACATTGCTGTTGCTACCTGCTGCACACAGGTATTATGGATGATTCAGACACTTACGGACTTAGAGGTAAAATAAACTGCACCGATCCCTATTTATTGTGATAAAACTAGTTCCATCAGTGTGTCTAAAAATCCTATATTCCACTCCAAGACCAAGCATATTCCCATAAAATATCATTTTCTGAGAGAGCAGGTCACCAATCAGACTGTTCAGGTACATTACATTCCCACTACATAAATTATTGCAGACATCTTTACTAAGCCCCTAGCCAAGACACCGTTTGAATATCTCAGACAGAAGTTGGGTGTCATTTCGTTTCACACCTAAAAGAGTCCATATTGTTAGGGGGAGATTTGTATTGTTTGAATATATAATGCCTCCTCAAATTACTGCAATAGCTCAGGGGGAGCATGTCTCTTCTTTGACATTGATGTCAAAGGGGGAGAAAATAATTTGGGTGCCTTAGTTGCCATCAATGCCAAAGGGGGAGATTGTTGGCAAATGCTTAATAGATATCGTATGCTTTTCATTGATGGAAAGTGCAACAGTGAAGATGGCAGGATCAGAGTGTGCTTTGATGGAAAAACAGGAACAACGAAGGCTAAGAAGGAATAAGCGCTGAGTCGAATGCAATGTTTCGGGGTTTCGTAGATCGGGACTTGAAGGTGTCGAGAATTCACACAGTGAAGTGGCGAAATCGCGAGAAAATCTGGGTTGTAGGATCCGGGGGAAGCACGAAGGACCAATAGTCGTTGATCTAACTCCATCTCGGGGTCTCGGCTATCGTGACTTGGAGTGATGAGACCCTTCATCATAGGAACTGCGAGTTGTGAACTCACGAAGAGAACTAAACCGTCGGATCAAGGTGTGATCTAGACCGTCGACCCAACTCACAATAACAGACCACGTCAGCGAGGGACACGTGGCACAATCAGGTAATGACAAGTGTTAGACTAATTCAACATTTTGGGCATATGAAAGTCATGAATCAGAGTGACACGTGGCAGTATTCAACACGTGTCAATTCACGTGTGACGTCAGCAAATCCATGCCATATCGGGGACTCAGACATCAGGAATCATAGAGGGAAGCCTTTCGACGTTGCGAGCGGTGAAGTGGTGAAGTCACGAAGTCGCCAAGTGCCAAGAGAAACCACGAGGGACACGTGGCAGAATCGTAAGGTGGGCCTGTGAATAGACAGGCAGACATGCGTCACCTGAGAAAGGGGAGTCAACACCCCGCTGACCTCTCGCGTCTCGGGGATTCGCGAGATAAGAGCATGAGAGTTCAACCCTGGAAATCACAAGGTCACGAGTAGCGAGAGCACAAGAATGGATTGTTAATCAAACTCCATCTCGGAGTCTCAGCGATCGCGACTTGGAGAAAAGAGACCCTTCATCACAGAACTCGCGAGGTGCGAGATCGCTCTGGACTGTTAGATCATTGGAGATATTGACCGTTGATCAGGCTTGATAAAGTTGACACGCTCGTGGAATATGAAGCACCTTTTGGCGCAACCTGTGGTCACCAACGGTGGTCACGTGAGGGGAAGAAGCTAGTGGTGCTAAGCTCCATCTCGGAGTTTCGACGTTCGCGAGTTGGAGTGTCGAGATCTTGTATTACAAGAATGCCGAGAGGCGAGATCGCAAAATTCAAATTCTGTTTAGCGCTCGATCACAACCAGTGGACATATAATTTAAACGCAAGACCATACGAACACAATCCAATGGTGCAGGTGAATTCGAATTTGATCGGAGGGCACCTGTAGCACGATACAGTGTAACTTCCAGAAAGGCTGAGAAATCTCAGCATAACACCCAATGAAGCTGGATGCGTGGTTGAACTACCAGAGAAGCTGAAGAGTCACGATGATGATCACGCAGAGCACTCGAGAGGTGGAGGAATTTGGCGCGGAGTGAGCATGCAGAGACATTGCGAACATTGCATGCACAAGGTGCACAAAATCTATAAATACACCTTACAGAGAAGAGATGGGGGCTGTTGCTGTTGGAGGTTGTTGTGATTGTTGTTGGTAAAGGTAATTTAGGTGTGAAGAAGGAGGAGAGTACAGCAGCTGAATAGCATAGAAGAGGAACTATGCAGAGAATGGAGATGGTGCACAAAGCATAAAAATCAGAAGACCAGACAGCGCAAGTGATGTGAGCAGAAAGGCAATGAGGCAGACAGGGCAACAAAATGCAGCAGAAAAGTGATAAGACTGGTAAGCTATCGTTGAACACCATATCACTGTAATAAATTTCTGTAGCAAAGTTTTATATTTCAGGGTGGTTGAGAGGTGCTAGGGAGGACTATTGTCCTCAAAGGTTCAAGTGGGTGCTTGAACACAGGGAGTTGTAGCTTCCATCTGGTTGCAGCCAGAGAAACTAGGGTGGCAGGGTGGTGCAAGGGATAACTCTTGTTCTCTGTTTTACAGGTTGGTGCCTGTATGATTGGAAGTTGGTGCTGGAAACACTCAGGGAGTTGGTGCTTCCTTCTAGTTGGTGCTAGGGAAACCAGGGAGTTGGTGCTTCCTTCTAGTGGGTGCTAGAAAAAACAGAGAGTTGGTTCTCTCGACAAGTTGCAGCTTGCAAAACAGAGGTTGTAGCCTCATTATGAGTTGGTTCTCATATGTATGATAATGTAAAGAATGTAATTATTACTTATCATATAAAGAAAAAGAGGTTTTTACCCTGTATGNTCTCATATATGTGACTGATGCTGAATGTGCCATTGTTTATTTCCCTACATTATTGTGATCATCATTTAGTGTCTCAGCAAAGAGTTTAAAAGAAGCATAATTGTTTAAGCACAGTAACAATTGATTGACCCCCCCCTCTCAGTTGTCCAACATCTTATCCCCCTTATCCTTCATGTCTCGTTGTTTTTTCTTCCCTTCAAGCTACTGGTTGGCCTTTTGGTTCATCGACTGCACACTATGTACGTCTGACATTTGGGTAGGGGGAACAACTGAACTGAAGGTTTGTCTGGCCACTGTTTGCTGTATCGAAAATTGTTGTAATTGATTTGAAAATTGATCAGTGGAATTTACTTCTGTTGAACAAACTATAGCATCGACATGTGGTCCAGAATTTCGTCTGGCCTTATCAAGGATGGATCATGGCACATCTGGAAAAATATCATAGAGGAAGGTAGACTGATATTATATCAGCTCAAGATGTTGTTCTCTCATTATCGCCTCCTCCTCTAAAAACACTCCTGAAGTCGCGACGTTCTTGGATAACTGAGGTACCAAAGACTTTAGGAACCACTCCAATAAGAAATCCGGTGGGACCTGTACCTTAATCAAACTCTTCTGACGCTGCCATTCTTGGATGTGATCCAAGATATGATCGGCCTTAGTATACTCAAAGTTGGCCAACAACTCAGTGTCGGCATTGTATCTCATGGGTAGTTCGAAATGGTTTAGGAAAACCATCGCCAAATCGCTAAAGTAAAAATATCTTGAGAGGTCGAGCTCGATATACCATTTCGCGACACCCCCAATAAGGGTGCATTGAAACAGGCACAATTGTACGGATTTGTCTCATAGCAAGTTTGATGAGCACCATAGGTGGAAGGTTGTCACGTGATCACCTAGATCTTCGCTAGGCTTGCCTTCAAATTTCAGAATATTCGAAGGAAACTTAGTCAACATGGGGGGCCAATGTGGATCATGACAAATTGGGTCGTTAAGAAACCTTGACAAGTCTTGAAAGTGTAACATTGCCAGAAATGGTAGTTTGGGTTGGGTACTATGTACAGGAAAAAGGGAGCCTGGAGTTTGACTAGCACCAGGTTTCCAGGAAAAGTTGGGTTGTTGGACCGGGTTCTCGTAGACACTATGGTCTTGACCAGCATACAAAAACTGTGTTTTCTGGTATCATTGGCTAATTCTCATAATTGGATGATGAGGGTTGGGTGGAGATTTATCCCTGCATTTTGTTCCAAATATTCCAGAAGGGGTTGCCCCCTGCTGATCTGACAGACATAGGTACTGAGCCTTTCTCGAGGTTTCATTGACCATGGAATGGGTTTCCCCAATCGACATCCCCTATGAGGAAACTGATCCCTACCAAGGATTCAAAATCCCTTGCGAGGAGAAAAATCATGTACTTGCCCCATGTGTAGGAATAATACCGTGCAAAGGATTCTGTTGTCCAAAACTAGGGTTGCCTCCGACCGAGTAGACAGCTGAAGAAAAAGCGTTATTACCAAATGTGTCGAACAAGGAGAACAAAATTAAACCCATAGACATGGTGTAAGAATAATTCCATAGACTACCTGCTCCAAACAAGTTGTAGTTCGTGTTTGGCTCGACGAGTGGCTAAAAAGCACCATCGAGCGAGGGGGATAGAGGTGGTATATGACCCCCATCGTAAGGGATAGCATTATAGGAGGCTGAAGTGCCCCCAATGGACCCTTTCAAGGGATAATTTGAGCTCCTTTCCCCCAGAACCATGGTATGTAGGGTGGAGTAGGTAAGGACAAAGTTCGTATCAAATTCGGGAATCCCATATGAAAATGGAGGACATGTCGCACTCTGTGTGAATGGAGCAGTAATCGTTGTCGATGAAGGAATCAGACCACTGCCCGAAGTAGAGGGGTTCAAGACCACTATGGTTTGGACTGATGAAGGTGGGTTAGGAGGATGAATACCCCCTGTGGTGGTAGTCGTTAAGGGAGTATGAGGACTCCCTAATGAAGTATAATCATTTTCTTCCATAGCTGCTTGTAAGACTATCTAACGCTCATAAGGTGTTACCCTCAGAGGGACAAATTGTACCAATATTGGCACCGACAAGTTAGTGATCGGAAGGTTAGCCAGCTCGAGAGCTTCTTCTCCAAGGTCAGAAATAGTGAATTCCTCTGGATTTGAGTAATCTCCTCTCAGAGTTGGATCATGCAGAGTCTCCTCCGACCTAGTCGCTTCAAATGACCCTTGATGGTCAAGTCTTCACCGTAACGGTGGCGGTGGTGGATCTAATGTAACCAGTGGCAGGGCGTGAATCCCTCGTGATTGACAAATCTCTTGATCTTCCACTTTGTGAAAATATCAATGACAAAGTAAGGCTTTAACTAACATTTAAAACCAAGCACACACTAGAAAAATTCCTATAAGATAAACCAAGCAAGCCACTTATGTTGATACTAAGAGGGGCGTGAATCAATATCAAGTAAAATTTAAAAAACCTTTTCAACTTATACTTAAACCATTCAATTATATCCAATGAGCAATGAACAATAGTATAAGAGTTACACCAATACACCACAATACACCATGCACAATATATGAGAAATAATCAATAGTTTGTGTTCAAGGGAAGTAATGACATCCAAAGGTAACTACAACTTCCAAATGCAAAGGGAGGGATAAACCTCCAAGAGGAAGATACAATCCTCAAATATCAAGAGAGAGTTGAAATCTCCATCCTCCCCCCTTCCTTCCACCCAATAATATATGAGAGATAATAAAACTTTACATTAAATCATCACCATCAACCAATCATCACATAGAACCTGATACTTCTTCAATTTCTGCAATTCTTCAATTCTTGTAGTACTCTGATCCTATAGATAATATTACTCAATGTATTCTCTGAAACTCCTCCATTTTTCACTCCTTGAATCCTCCCCAAAAAGAGGTTATAGAAAGAATGGTAGACTTTATTCAATTCTGGTCTATTCAAGAGAGTGAACTTGCACAGAATGCCCCATGCTCAATAATTAACATCTGACTCTGAAACTTTCACACAAGAAACTATAGTCTGTACTCTTTCCAATGAAATTTGTCCCACTTCATTTGGATTCTCTATGAAGCAGTTATGACTGTTTTACCCGGAACACCTGTTTAATGACTAGCTTCAGGACTGGTCACAAACACTATCTTCCACAGAGTGTATCTCCATAATTATAGCGAATCAAGAGCTGAAATTTTTACCAGAGGTACCTTGATATGTCTTCTCAATACCATAGTGAATTCACCATCTAAATCATTCTAGAAAAAAAAAATTATAGCAAAAACGGTAAGATGACCTGAAAATAACATACCTTAGAACACATCACCAAAAGACTTCATCCTCCCTTGAAATCTGGCCTTCTTTTCTTCTTATTTCCTTTGAAATTCGACTTGTATCAAATGAATGTATAATGATGTTTATTTATACCATTTATGTCACTTCATTTTAACATTAGGGCCAACCTGACACTTTCTTGTTTTGTAATTCTTTTCTTTAATTATCTTCGGGGCTTACATGTACTTCCTTCTTCAATTCACTTTGTCATCTTCAAAAAATCATTTCTCCTCAACCATGAGGATCCACGTGACGTTCCACATACCACTGGAAACAACATGATGTATACTATCCATCCATGGGTGTTGTATCTGCATGTGCATTTTCCTTCATGTCCAAATACCTTCATCAATCTTGCGGTCCAAAACCTCTGACTAGGGTTGACATCAATGACAAAAACCAATCTTCCAACAACTTATCTAGTTGGAATAACAATTACACCAACCAAGACTAGATCAACTTACCAGTGCAAGTAAAACTCGAACATGGAAGCACCCTCTGGGTATACTCTAAAAAGTGTGACCCGACGTTTTCCCTAGGTACCGCAAAATACCCCCGCAATCACATGTGTAAGTCCCTAGATTAAAGGAAACTAAGTTTCCAGCTCACGAACAGTCACTGAGAGGGTACAGTTGACACTTGGGTGGACCGCAATGAGCATGATAACAAGTCTGAAACCTACCAATGGTATCGAAAGAAAGTGGTCTAGAAGACAACTGAGGATCTCGAATGGATTCGAGGTCCACGAAGCTCCGTAGGAAAATGCAAGCGATAGTATCCCACGACAGATCCTCAATATGCGTTCTCCACTACATTTGGTCTGACTTTGGAGGGGATATCTCTACTACCTTTCCTCACGCAACCTCATGCTTAGCCCCTGTGTTAGAGGGGGATCCCAGATAACTTTCATTTCATTAAACTTTTAACACTCCCTATCTCTGACTCCAATGTTTGTTTAAAATCCTTGAAGAGTTTCCTCTCCAACCTAATTCAAGGCTCTAACCCTAAACTAGTTGATTGACCTTACAAACATAAAATTCTAGTTATTTTAAATTTAGTGTTCATTTTAAATGGTTTGTTTTAATTTAAAGGATATGGCAGTGAAACTAGTGATGTGTATGAGAGACGAAAAGAGGAGAAGTAAAAGAAACTTTGAAAGAAAAATTATTTCTAGTTAATAATAGAGATTTGCAACTAACTCTTTAAACCAACTTTTTCATAACTAATTTTTCTTTTTCAAGATATTTAAAAGGAAGACCTAAAACGAAATTTCACTCGACTATGAGCTACTTAATGTTCTAAGAAATCAATAAAGGACTTAAAAAAATGAACTCTTTTTCCTAACAAGTAAGATAACTAACTCCAACTACTTTACCAAACTAACAAAGGGGATTTTTTTTTTTTTAATTTGAAAAAGATTCAAACAAGAAAAAATCGAAATAAATCTTTTTCTTCTTTTCTTTAAAGCAAAAGAAAGGGGAAAAAGAAAATACAATACAAGACTGAAACTGACCTCTGGCCCACTGCGGATCGCAGGGAGTCACTAAAGACACCAAATAGGGTGATCAAAAACTCAAAGACTTGCCTAAAACCCTTTCTGAAGTAAACACAAGAAATATTCAAAAAGACAAACAAACTGAAATCTAACCCAAGCTATGACTATAAAAACATAGATGCTGGACTCTATCAAGAAACCCTGAGAAGTAAAACCTCAATCAGGAAAGAGGAAGGTTGCCTCTTTTTCAAAAATAGTTTCTTGAACCAGGTGCACTATTGTTGTTTTAGAAGCCTGTGTATGTACACGGGTTGTTTACTAGATATGCCACGTATACGCGGGCTGACCCATTGTAGGACGCGTACACCTCTATAATTTCTCAAAAAAATAAGTAAAACAAATAGGGTAGGGATAATTGGTATGGCACCAACAGGTGACCAGAATCCCTTAAAAGACTCAACAAACTCAACATAAACTCAAAAGGTATACAATCAATTAAACACCCAAAAAGTCCCCTAAAATCCTAGAGGCTTTCCTAGTATGGTCGCCAGTTCTGCTAGCGGGAAAAACCCTCCTATGTCTACACCAAGTCTTACAATGTAGGCATATCAATAACCATTTAAAAGTCTCCTACTTCTCTAACTACCCCAAAAATATCCCAGATTCATACAAGAAGAACAAAATGAGAAGGATCAGGTAACTGTACCTCTACTCCGCCTCCAGTGATGATTCTCTCACTCTTGAAAGCTTCGTTGACTGCACGCCTCCTTCCAAGGTCGGCCTACATTCAAAGATAGACAAACATACATATACAAGAATGCAATTCATGTACAAAATAGGGTTAGATGTTATAATAAAAACATAAATCAAATGGAAATATTTGACACATCGTGATTTGGGACAGGAAAAGTACTTCTTTTATTGATAATACAATGATCACTTAGAACCAAAGCTGGCTACTACTCCACGATCCTGGTCTAGGATCCTCTTCACCAAGCTTCAATTGCACCTCTGCATGGCTTTCTCCTCTCAACCTTCTTCTTGGGAAGTATGATGGGTTTATGATGGAGGAAAAAGGGCAAATTGGGGAATTCTGAGGCAATTCTCACAAAAGGGCTGCAATTACTTGGGGCAAGGAGGGGATGTGAAACGAGCAAAGTTTCATTTTTCTTATGTCTATATGTGGAATGATGCCTTAACACCTCCTTTTATATGACAAAAGGATGGTTATTCAGTTGGGTGACGAGCTATAGGTGGTGGATTAGTTGGGAAACTACCCAATAACCTGTAATCTCAACAAATTCCTTGCAACTTTTTATTTTTTGCAACTTTTTCAAGTATACGTGGGTTGTAGTGGTGCAACATGCATACGTACGTGGGCTATAGTGGTGAAAAAAGCGTATGTACATGGACAGTAGTGATGCAGGGTGCGTACATCTTCAAAAAATGGGTTTTTTAGAAGAGAAACTCAGTGATGGCTTGGAAAACAATGCAAGTAAGAGGGACAAATTCCAGGTATGCATGTGTAGAGAAATTTAGGGTTATAACAATATCTTACGCCTAATACGCCGTACATAGTGGAATAAAGTGTGCACTCTTTGTCAGAGTGTCAACTACCAAAAAAATAAATTTGTGTATCCTTGCTATCAGTGGTAATCCAAAAATAAATTCCATCCAAATGACTTTGCATTTCAATTCAGGAATAACGTGTGGTTGTAACAATCTTGTTGGATGTCTATGTTCAACCTTCACTTACTAACATTCTAGACATCTCACCACGTAACTAACTATGTTTGTTTTCAATCCCTTCCAGAAGAATAAAGGATTAAGGTATCCCTTCATCTCTGTGACTCTTGGATGAGCCATGTACACTGCTCTATGATCTTCGCTCAAGATCAAACTTCTTACTTCGTCGTTAGGTGGTACGTAAATTCTTCCATTAAATCTCAACAATCCATCGTTATCTAAAGAATAACCTTCAAACTTCAATACCATCTTGGTATTTCATCCAATATTATCCTCAACTTATTTATACCAATCATCTTCGATCTACAAAGTTAAAATCCTTTCTCGAAGATTCTTCTTAAGAGGTATTACTAAGAATATGTGTGGTCTCCGACTCAACACATCTGCCACTCCATTCACCATTCCTTTAATGTAAGTAGTCTAAAATTTGTATTCGCTAAGTAATTCTAACCAACGCCTATGTCGCATGTTCAAATCACTCTGCATAAATATATGCTGCAATCCACAGTGATATGTATTTAATTCGAATTTCCTTCCAATCAGATAATGTCTCCAAACTATAAAGGCATATAAAATTTCCAATAACTCCAAGTCATGCGTTGCGTAGTTCTCCTCATGCTTTCTGAATTTCCTTGAAATCTAAACGATCACTCGACCGCCTTGCATCAAAAATACACCTAAACCTTCCTTGGATGCATCCATGCATACTAAGAATTATTTTTCCATGTCGGGGACCTTTAGTATCGACAATGTTGTCAACAACTCTTTGAGATTTTGAAATTCTTCTATGCATTTCTCAGTCCATACGAAATTCTTGTTCTTCTTTTGCAATTCGATGATCAGATTTTCTATCTTTGAAAAAACTTCATGAATCGTTGGTAATATCCTGCTAAACCCATAAAGTTGTGTACTTCTTATATGTTTGTTAGTGTTGTCGATTCCATAATATTCTCTACTTTCGTTGGATCCACAACGATACCTTCACTAGATATAATATGTCCTAAGTAATGAATCTTTGATTGGTAAAAATAACATTTTGATAGTTTCCCGTATAAATTATTTTCTCGTAGACACTTTAGGATCAATCTTAAATGTTCATCATGCTCTTCTTTCATCCAATAATAAATCATTATGTCATCAATAAATATGTGAACACAATTATCCAAGTTGTAATGTCCCCAAGACCGAGCCTTGTTGTAAATCATGTCTATGAAGTATAAAGCTTGCATTATGAATTGTAATTATGTTTTATAGGCTAGTGAACCAAGTCATATAAGCTAGTGGGATTTTTTGTTATTAGGCCAGGGAGCCTAAGTGTTGAAGGCCAGGAGCCTGGTTTTTTTGTACATGTAATTATGCACAGTATTAATACAAAACATCTCTGCATGCAGACCGACCACGATGAATGAGTGATGGGGGACTAAGCATCCACAAATCCTGGGTAAGGGAGAGGGAGCTGAGAGGTTGGAAGAGGGGCTAAGATGAGGGGGCTTAAACCCTTGAGAATAATATTAAATTATTACTATTCCAAAGCTGTGTAAATGTGATGTTTTATCCTAAGTTCTTTAGAAGGACGAGTGACTTCCAAATGGGAAGGAACGAGCTTCATGGGTGACAAGTGTCAACCCAAGCGCATGCAGTTAAAACTATTGAGTTGAGTGATCCAGGGGGTCATTCGTCATGAAAGTTACACTGATCCAAAGCAGAAAAATGGTACAATGGCAGTGAAGTGGCAATGCAATGATTGGGTAAGAACCAAGTTTTAACAACATCTACAAAGGTCTTGATATATGGTTAAAAAACAAAATAGATATAAAAGGACCTCAAAACTAAACCATACACTATGCTATGACATATGGTGCGAACAACTAAAACCACCAACCAATATTGCAAGGCATGGTGACATTTTTAACACTTGTAAGATGGATGCGCGGTTAAACATTAGCTGTTCCATTTGAATTGGATAACAATTGCCAGAGTAACATCCAGCTCATAGTATTTGATCCATTGCCACGGTTGGAGTATAAATTGCTTGTTGTAGTGGTAAGATAACGGTTGCACAGTGATATGGTGGGATAGGGGTTCAGTTTTGGTATAAGTAATGATAAAATGAATTGAATCCATGCACATCGGCCAATTGAATGCTGTTACAGCCACGTTCCAGGATGTTCAGCCGCATTTGTAGAACAGGGCATCATTCTGTTGCTAAATGAAATCACGCAGGTAGAATGGGGCATCAAAATCGGGGTTACAGTTCAACCTACAGCTATATATATCACCTGTTTCAGTAGTGCGTGGGGGTAGATGGATATATCACCCGTTTCAGCAGTGCGTGGAGGTAGTATGGCTGTGATTTCCTGTTGCAGATACCGGTTCTGTTGAAGTCGACTCTTCTCAGTGATAATTGGTTGTTTTATTTCTTTGCCAGTTTGTAACTTGTAAGAGAAATGTCTTGAAGACTGTATACAGAGACAGAGGACAGAGAGAGGATTATAGTTGTGTATTCCAGATTGCTGTTCATATGTAAAGTCGATTTCACTCTGTCATGATTTAGCTTTCTTTGTCTTTGAAAGCTGAATTGTAATTGCCAGAAGAGAGGAGTCTTGAGGGCTTTACATAACATTCTATTATGTTGCCGAAGTTGATGTTCAGAGCTTCCAGGAACATCTTTGTACCATTTTGAAACCATTAATTGGATCGGTACCCATTGGAGAGGGACCCGGAGACGTAGCCCAGTGAAGGGGGTGAACTCCGTTAACAACTTCTGAGTTTGTGACTCTTTCTGCTGTTCTTGTCTTTGATTTGTTGTTTTCTCATTGCTGTCCAGTTTGCTTTTCATTTCAGTTTACAGTTGTCATTTAATTATGTTAAATGCTGCTTTATGTGCTGAGCAAATTGACTATGAGCATTCATAAAACTTTTTTAATGCACACAAGTTGAGATCCAACAGATCATCTAATGTTAACGAAACTAACAAAAATCTAACAGCTTCAACATAAAAACATCTTAAAAGAACAAAAGGCAATAAATGGGCTTGGAAAAAGGTTGCATCGAAAAGGAAGGTGCAGCACACCCTCTACAAAGGCACCCATAAATGAGACACTACAATCCCTTATATGTCATGAACCCCATGCCCAAAAGTCTTGCCCCCATCCATGTCACCTTGTCTACATGACCTAGAGAGGGATCCACTTGGGAAACACTCCTAAACTTGAGGTACGATTCACCCAATAGGTCGCTTTGTCAACCCTCCCATACCCAAACTTGGCAAATTGCATAGGGTCTTTGAGCACTTGTTTATTTTGATGAGGTGGTTTTGATGTACATGCTTAGATGGCTCTTTTATTGACTTGATTTACTTATCATGATTCATTTGACTTGAGATCGTCTTTGCAGGACCTAGTTGGTGGACAGATTTGGAAGAACGAGCCTAGCTTGGGCTTCCTTGGGGCTTGAAGCCCACATGTTGGATACCATGGCCCATACACCAAATAATGTTGTTAGCTTTTGGAGGCCTGGAAAAACACCTTGGAGGATCTATCCTAGTCCATTGTCAGCCCAACGACTTGCTCTTGAGGCCAAAACCTCAAACTTGAGGGGCTTGACGTCACCCTAGGGATAGGATTTTGGTGGTGGTGATGTTGTTGGTTGACACTTTGCATCTTTTGATGGAGAAAAATACCTTGACTTGATGAAGAAGACCATAGCGCTTGAGGAGAAGGCCTTTGGAGGTCCTGTTATCGCACGGTTTGTAGGAAAGGTCCAAAGAGCTTGAGTCAGGGCTTGAAACCGGCGTAACAGGAGCTTCCCCACCCACTGTCACCTCGATGGGGAGCTCTTTCTATTTAGGAGGGCTAGACCAAGGGAGACGTCCCTAAGGCAATCTGGGTTAAAGAAAGGCTAAAGGGTAAAGACCAAGTCAAGGAAGTCAATTTCACAGATTGTTGCCCAAGAAGAGATAGTCAAAGAGAAAAAATCCACTGAAGATGCACCTGTTTGCGAGACAAGACAAATACAACTAGAATATGTGCTTGCAGTGGGTTAGTACTTCATAAAATCAATGACTATCTTTATCATACATATGAGCAAATGATCAAATGCTATTAATCACGAAGTCAATGATAGCTAAGCAAAGACTAAAAGGCTTTGTTTACTTCTTCAATAAAGCAATAGACATGAGCATTCAATGTGTGCAATTAAACGATGTATCATATCACTAATGCAATGTCAATTCCAATTCAGCTCATACACATGATGTTGCTGCGTCACCTATACTATTTCTGCTACAGGTGTGACGTCAGCTTTGATCCAAGAGTCAAAATGAGAGACAAAGAGCAAAAACGTTTTACAATTTTAGCTTACAGATGCAATAAGTAACTCAATGTCAATCAAGAGAGGTGAGAAAGGTCACAACGTTTTAAGCATAAACAAGATATCTAAGCAATATGACGTCACCTCTATATAATTTTTGGTGTTCTGCAGGT
>JASDQU010816264.1:12693-24395 GCA_032191745.1 Picea mariana
CAAGAGGTCAAGGTATGAATTCTCAATTCTCTCCTCTAGCATTTAATTATTAGAACAATCAGCTACCGTATGGCCAGTCTAATGCCCCCCCTCCAAATCAAATGCCACCCTCATATCAGGATCCCAATGCATGGCTACCTATGCCCCAACAACCAAATCACTATGGGAAATGGAACCCATATGCGAGAGGTCCTCAACAACAACTCAGTTATCCAAGCCAACACCAACCAAACTTCTTTCAACAACAGTTCCAACCACCATACCAGCAGCAACAACTGCAATTGCCTCCCAATAACTCACCAAACAATCCTCCCTTACAACCTCAGATGCCTGTGCAACCTAACCCAAACCCAAATAAAAATGCCATTCAAAACATAGACATACTTAATGTGCCAACCTTATCTATCACTCCTATGACTTGTGATGAAATACACTTAAGATCAGGAAGAATAGTTGAACCAATTGTTGAAGATGCTCCATCTTCAGAATCAGATAAGGAATCAGGGGAGAGACCATCTGCTGATACAGAAGAAATTGACCAACCCATTCTAGAATCAGTAGACCCACCATTCCCCGAAAGACTGAAAATTACCAATCCTGTAGAATTACCATCTTTCAATCTCCTTGGAGAATTGCGAAATCTCCACGTTAATATTCCACTACTACAAGAAATAAGGGATGTCCCTATTTATGCCAAGACTACGAGGGATCTCTGCATCAGAAAACCTGGACAAAAACCTAAAGATACCCTCACAGTGCATGTAGTGGGGGATTTGTCTGAGATAATGCTAGGCAAAAATCCACCTATTAAATATGACGACCTAGGAAACCCTACCGTCATAGTTAAAATTGAACAGACATGTATTCATCATGTACTAGTTAATTTAGGGGCAACAATTAACATCATGGCAATAGAAACTACACAGTTTCTACAACTCGAAACAAAAATCCGACCTATTCCTACTGTTCTAGAATTAGCTGATCGCTCTACCATCAGACTAGAAGGAGTAATCAATGACTTAGTTATTTCAGTAGACTCATGGGAGTATCTTGCTGATTTTGTCGTGTTGCAGCCCAAATCCAGTCTGGGAGGCCATCCTCTAATTCTGGGACGACCATGGTTAGCCACAGCTGACGCCTTCATAGGTTGCCGATCTGGTTCTATGACCATCTCTAATGGTTACGACACAAAAAAACTTACCCTGTATCCTCATGATACACCCAGTGTAGAACTTGAAAAATCTCTATGGATGGACACTGAGGCTGAAAGTGCTCTGCCTGTGCTAACTATAGGAAAGGCCTTGAGTTTCAAGGATGAGACAAAGGATGAGTTAATCAACTGTTTTATTTGTGACCCGTTTGCTGTTACACAACACACGCACCACCAATTGATCAAAGTTTTTGACCCTATGGCCCAGGAAGAAATGAACTCAGAAATGTTCTCAGAAACTGCTGACAATCAGAGTGATTCAGCTGTAACAACAGTCGTTGTAACAACAATCGCTATAACAACAGATGATGAAATAGTAACAGATGAATTATTTTCTAAAATCAGTTCTAGGAGAGTCACTATGGAAATCGAACCTGGAAAAACCTTGAACATCAATCCTGATCTCTCCAGCGCTGAAACTCGCCGATTGATGAATTTACTGATTGAACATAAAGAAGCGTTTGCATGGGATTACATGAATATGAAAGGCATCCCCTCTGAGCTATGCACCCACCATATATACATCAAATAAGAACGCCGACCCATTTGCCAACCGCAAAGGAGGATGAACCCAAACCTTAAAGAAATTGTTAAAGAAGAACTTCATAAACTTCTCAATGCCAGATTCATCTATCCTATATCAGACAGTGAGTGGGTATCACCATTGGCTATTGTGCCTAAAAATAATGGTAAGTGGAGTGTGTGTGTGGACTACTGAGCCCTGAATAAGGCAACACAGAAGGATCATTTCCCTCTTCCATTTATTGATCAGGTTTTAGATAACTTAGCCAGAAAATAATATTTTTCTTTCCTAGATGGATTCAGTGGCTATAACCAAATACAAATTGCCCCACAGGACCAATATAAGACCACCTTTACCAGCCCTTGGGGAACATTTTCATATAAGGTTCTCCCATTTGGCTTGTGTAATGCACCAGCCACTTTCCAGAGAGCTATGATTGGTATTTTCTCTGATATGGTGAATGACTGTATGGAAATATTCATGGATGACTTTACACCTTATGGGACTGATTTCGAAGACGCTTTGTCTAATCTGGAAAAAGTGCTTGAAAGATGTAAACAGTCTCATCTTTCTTTAAGTACAGAAAAGTGTCATATGATGATGCGCGAAGGGGTAGTGCTGGGACACTTCATCTCTTATGCAGGAATTTAGGTAGATCCAGCCAAAATCCAGGTAATTTTGGACATTCCAACTCCATCAACTCAGAAAGAGGTAAGAATTTTTTTAGGACATGATGGGTATTACAGGAGATTTATAAAAAATTTCTCTAAACTTGCCTCTCCATTATTTTTCTTACTAACAAAAGATGTTAACTTTCGTTGGACTGACATCTGTGAATTGTCTTTTGCTGATCTTAAACAAAGATTGTCTACGGCTCCCATCTTGAGAGGGCCCAATTGGGCTCTACCTTTTCACATTTCTTTAGATGCCTCAGACACTACAATTGGTGCAGTACTAGGGCTATAGGAGGACAAAGAACCCTATGCTATCTACTATATTAGCAAGAACATGGCTCCTGCTGAGTTAAATTACAGAGTTACTGAAAGAGAATTCTTGGCAATAGTATATGCAATCAATAAATTCAAGAATTATGTAACTGGTTACCCAACTTTTATTCATACTGATCATACAACCATAAAATATCTAATGAATAAACCTATTACTAATGCTCGAGTGACAAGATGGTTGTTACTACTACAAGAATTTGACATCACTATAGTGGATAGACCAGGAAAAGAAAATGTGGTTGTTGATTTTCTCTCGAGATTACATATAAATGATGATAATTCACCTGTAGATGATTCCTTTCTTGATGAACATTTGTTTGTAGTATCTGCTCACTCACCCTGGTATGTAGACATTGCTAATTATCTGGTTGCAGGGAAGGTACCTCCCAATCTATCTCCTAGGGACAAAAGAAAAATTATTCAAAAGAGTGCTAGGTGCAGTTGGATAGGAGGATACCTCTTCTACACAGGCCTGGACTAAGAAATCAGGAGATGTGTGAGGGATGATGAGGTTTATGATCTGCTGAAAGCTTGCCATGATGGCTCTTGTGGGGGTCATTTTGCTGCAAAAAGGACTGGGCACAAAATTTTAAAGATGGGCTACTATTGGCCCAACATATTTCAAGATGCCAAGAATTATGTCCAAGCTTGTGATAGTTGCCAACGTATGGGTCAGCCAACTCACAGGGATGAGATGCCACTCCAGCCTCAAGTAGTGTTAGAGCCTTTTGAGATATGGGCCATGGATTTTATAGGACCCATTCACCCACCTTCCAATCAGAAAGTCTATATATTGGTCTGTACATATTACATGACCAAGTGGGTGGACGTAAAAGCACTTATTAGAGCGTCAGAAGAGGCTGTCTTAGCATTCTTGTTTGAAAATATATTTGTTAGGTTTGGCATTCCCAGAAAACTGGTAATTGATGGAGGACCCCCTTTCACATCATATACATTTGAGAATCTACTCAGTAAATATCATGTTTTACATAGAATAGCTTCTCCATACCATCCACAAGGCAATGGCCAAGTGGAAAGCACCAACAAAGTTATCGAAGCCATTATTACTAAAATAGTGAGAGAAAATCGCAAGGATTGGTATAACAGACTGCATGAAGCTCTATGGGCTTACCGAACTACTTGGAGGAGCACAACTGGTTTTTCTCCTTATGAGATGGTATATGGAAAAAACCCTGTTTTTCTCATTGAATTCGAAATCAAAACCTTAAGAATTGCATCAGCAGTCAACCTCGACTTGACAATGGAATAAAAAGCCAGAATGCAGCAGCTCAATGAGATTAATGAAAAGCATTTGGACACCATCCATCAAACCACAGTGATTCAACAACAAAGAAAAAAATGGCATGATCAAATCATTAAGAAGAAATTATTCCAGAAAGGAGATTGGGCCCTGTTGTATGATTCACGCTTTAAAGAATTTCAAGGTAAGCTGTGTACATGATGGCTAGGGCCTTACGAGGTAGACACAGTCTTTCCCAATGGAACAGTCTGGTTGATTACTATTGATGGATCCAATACACACTTACATGCAAATGGTCATCACCTGCGTCTGTATCAGCGTCCACTGTCCAAGGCAGAATTCAAAACTAGCTATACAGCTGATACAGATTATCAAATCTTAAACGGAAAGGAGCTTGCTCCTTCCCCTTCTGAACTTTAGGACTTCTTTTGCTCAGACTTTGTATATAAATAATCTCAGCAAAATTTGCATTTCTCTGTTTTTAGTTGAAATTTTTCTATTTTCTTTACTATTCTAATAAAGCCTTGGAAGGTATCAGGCGATTCTGTGTGTGCAGGTAGATTGATGAACAGAAGGAAAATATGAGTTCATGGAAGTTTAAAAACTTCCTAAAATCAAAGTAAGGTAGCATTTGGCCGATTTCAATGCTGTTACACCATTTCCTGATAAATTGGCCGATTTCAATGCTGCTACACCTTTTTTTTTCAATAAATTGGCCGATCTCAACGCTGTTACACCTACCTCCGACATTTTTGAAAAAGAACCTGCTGATACACTAATTACTGTTGTTCTTTCTTGCCATTTCACTTTTTCTTTTTGCCGGTGTTGCGTCTCCAACCCTCCAATCTTCTGTGCAACAACACCTCTGATTAGACAATGCTGATGCTTTCTATTTGAAAGTGTTGCTTCATTATGACGTAACTTCACATTCGACGATATCCAGTTGGCTCACTACAGTAAGGACTATGAATCTGCACATGCTGTCATTTCTCTCACGCTCCTTCATCATGACCAGCTATTACACACCATTCTGATGGTGGTTGGATTGTGCGGTTACTCCGACAGGTTGTTATGTGCGGTAAGATTTGAGGTATGTGATTAATCCTACGTGTTAAAGAAATGAAGATCTAAAAGCATGATTTCCTATTTACTAACCGGTTACACCTAGAGCCAATCCGCTTAGTTGGAGGGGGGAAACGTAAATCTAGCCATTCATTCCGAGGTTTATACACACCTCCACCACCTTTCCACCCACACTTCTTTTAACTAAGACACTGTATTCTCTTTGCAAATCACGTTCGAGCTTATTGTGTCTCTGATTTAGGTGATAGTTTCTCCTCCTACGTGCCTGTAACTCTCAAGAAACATCATGGGAGGATCAACTGTGAGACATGAACCCGCAACTCTGGACAGTTTGCTGCTACACCCAGAGGCCTACAAAATATTTCTTTAGGTAGGTTGGATATCGTATTTTAAGAAGTTGAAAGAGTTTAGTGAAGACGAGGTATTGGATTTTAGTCAAAATCTTACTGAAGGGTATTCAATGGTGAATGGGGTAAGGATTCCAGTAACAGAAGCAAGCATTGCTGCTGTAACATGGTTGCCAAGGACATGCGACCGATGGTTTAACAGAAAAACACATCTCCCAGATGCACAGAAGGGGTTCCTCATCCACACTGAGTGAGTTCAGACCAAGGGCAGAGGTGTAGATGTCAATTCCTTACCAGAGCCATGGGGGAAAGTTGCAAGATTTATTAAAAGGTACATCACCTGCGAAGGCCGATACCAAGTTGTTTATTTTTCTGATTTCATCTTATTATCACATCTGCGACATCAGAAATTGATAAACATTCCTTATTATCTCCTACAATCATTGCATAACATGGCCTGTTTTGTAAAAAAATACAAGAGCCCCAAGAACTGTGTTTCTAATGACAGACTCATCGGCCTATTAATTCGCAGAGGTATGGGCATTTCCAAAAACCCATTACCTGCTGCAACAGCCCAGCCATAGTCTGTAAATTCAGAAAGGATTGCACCAGTCCTTGAAATTGCAACCCATGGACCTCTTCTAGAGCCTCTACCCTTGGCTGCAACAATAGTCCAAACACCTACTATCACTATCCGTAAGACGACTCAGAAAAGAAACCGTGTAACTCGAAGCCATCCTGGCACCAAACAGACAAGCGTCGATGACTTTGAATTACAACAGCCTGTAGCTGTGGACAAACAAATAGATGAAGAGCCAACCGCTCGACCACAATCACAGCACTTGGCTGATACACCGATTATTGAAATTCAACCCCCTGCCTCTGACAAGAAACACCCTGCTCCTACCTCTTCATTACCTAAAAAGTGAGAAAGGATAGCACGGTCCATTATAACATCAATACTGCTTACCCCCTCTGCTGAGGCACCAACTATCACACAGACCCCTCCTATTGTTGTTGCAATCACACAGGATTCTCCTGTTACTGCTACAGACAATCAAGCACCTACTAGCATTACCTGTGCATCTTTGTAGAAAAGGAAAACCTCAGAGATCCATTGATCAAATTGGATCAACATCAAATCAGAATCCTCTGGCTGCTGCAACAGATAATTCTCTAGGGGTACGAATACCAGGTTTTACCTTATGCCCAAAACTGCAGGAAACTATCTTTTCCTTTTAAAATGAATGTACTCAATTTGCAGCAGAATCATTGGTGCTGCCTGATGATTCTGTGCATCCCATGTCCATTGATGATATCCAGATCATCACAAACCCTATTATACTAGAATATCCTCCTTGTGTGCTTGAGGAAGAACAACCTATTCCTCCTCGAGCAACGAAGAAGTAAACCACTACTTTTATTTCTACTTTACCCAGGAGAAAAACTGGGTCCACCAGATCTGTCGAAGCTGCAATTGGAAGACAAGATATGGAGTAGGATATTCCTATTCTTTGTCCACTATTCCCTATGGTTGATGCAGAGACAATTACACAAGAATCAATTGTCCACGTCGAGACTGATCCACAAGAACCAGTCCTGACAAATACAACTGTTACACTAGAATGAGCTGCTCCACAGAAGATTGTCCTACCAGAGCTAGTCATATTGGAACCAACCGACAATGTCGAGATTGCTCCATAAGAACCAGTCCTGATAGAAATAGATGTTCCACAAGCATCAACTATCCATGTCGAGACTGATCCACAAGAACCAGTCTTGATGGACATAACGATTACACAAGAATCAGCTCCACATCATGCTAAGGATGTACCACTTGCCCAATTGTTTGCCCAAATAGAGAAAAAGATCAAGAATACAGAAAATTTTAGGATCATTGCACTGATAAAAAAGAATTCTAACCTCAAGGCTGAATTACAAACCCTGAAACAAGAGGTGGCAGTTGCCCGACAGAAGAATCCAGAGGGGATAACCATGGACATCCTAGCACTAACAAAAGCTGTTTTGGGCAGAAACAAAGAACTAATGTGTTTTGAGTGTGGAAACATTTAGTATGAGGCAGTATATGAGGTAGTCAAAGTTCCAGTTGCTACAGGACCAACAAATGTATCAATCAAGACTGAACATGGACTTCCTGCTACACAAAAATCAGTAAAACAGAGGAGATCTCATCGTCATAAATCAACTCCTGGTATACCAGAAGCTTGCAAACAAGAACCTCTGTTTTCTTCACGAGTTGTTACTCAAGCAACTCAAACTAATCCTATTCTCAAGCATAAAGAAACCCAAACAGATTGTTGACTCAACTGATTTCCTTTTTGAAACAACATTCTACATTACCGACACTTAGAAATTTCTCTTCAAATTTTTTCACTGGAGGAGATACTGATCTACTTTAGCTACAAAATAAGGGTTGAATGTGTTTTGCATGAGGACATGCAATGCCTTCAGTTGGGGGGTATGTTAGGGCCCTGAAATGTCCCCTTTTCACTACACCTTTTGATCATTCAACCTTCTCATTCCTAAGATAAAAGACTATTATAATGAGCACCAAGACCCTTTTTCCCAAGGTACGAACTATTCATCTTGCTTTTATGTTTTCATTTACTTAGCATGTTTGATTGATAACGTTCACATATTTTACCCATGAAATAATTTAACTAATGATCAAAGTGTTAGAACAACCCATTTCGAGAACCTCGCTACTGTCACAGCTATGTGCAATTGCTAGAAGCTGTTACAGGACTTATGCAACGGATGCCCATCAATCTTAGAAGCTGTTACACAACTGCCACGACTGAAGCCTGTTAATATCAAAAGCTGTTACAATAGACACCACCAGTCCTGCTGTGATATGACTACTACAACACCTGCTGATTAGAATGTTGGCTCATGATGTTGATGAAGGAGAATTCAAGATTTGGTATTAATGCTATCTAACGAACAGCCTGAGAATCGGGGATTCTCAGGACTGCTCTGTTTCTGAACACTGATTGACTCTGACTTTAAATAGCAGAGCTTTTGTAATGTAAAGCATTGTTAGTCTTTTTGCTCGAACTGAAGAAAGGAACGATTATTGTAAACAGACATCTTTTTGGCAATTGAATGAAGAAGTGGATTGAATTTCTTTAGTAGACTGTAACTTATCTTTTTGAGTGGATTCAGTGAGAAGGAAAGGGCCCACATTCCTCACCTATTCCCCTCTGTTTTGAATTCTAGATTTAGTCATTTTCATTGTGAATTGTTTAACTGTTAGATATTTCTGAATACAACTGCTGTTATAGTTTAGTTCCTTCTTGGTAAATGCGCATAAACTTGTCTCATGAGAATTAGAAGTCAGTTGCTGAACATGGCTGGAGAATTGCTTTTCCTTTTTCTGCATTAGGTTAAAATCTTGTTTTGGAGAATTAAAAGTGTGAAGTAGCTTCTTGCAATAAGTAGATTTCACTTCAGCAACAGTATAGAATTTCTTCCTGCAAGAGTAAATTAGAAAGTTAGATTAAGGTAGGAAATTCATGGTCTTTGTAGATTCATCAGTTTAGATTGCAATTATGATTTTAATTCTGTAGCACTCTAGCTGTATCAGCACAATTGTGTTAGCAATATTGTTTGTTTGATTTTGTTAAAAGAACTTCCCTACTGCAATTAGATTAGAGATGCTTTCATAATCTAGCATAGACTGTGCATAATTATATTGAAATAACAAACTTCCCTGGATTGACAATTCATATTGAACACTTTGATTTTCCATTCAATTAGAGAATTAAAGTGACCAACAACTTGCTTCTTCTTTTTGAGAGTAGTTTTTCTTGTGGTGGCTATCACCTTGGCTTCGATGTGCATGTCCTCACTATCATTGCCTCATTTTTTTATTTCTTCCAATCTAGTGAAAACTGAGCCATAGCCAATTGAAACCATGTGAGTGGTGAAAACGCCTTTAGGATCAGAGACCTTGTGGGATTCAACCTAATTCTTATAAAAAGACTAAAAAAATACTACCATCTTGGCCAGGCTTGATGAACTTTTAATTGTAATATCGACAATTTTGAAAGGCACGTGAATGAATTTCTGCTTCCTCTTCTCATTGAAAGACAAGGACCATGTCCTATAYTGTCTACATAATCCATAAACCAAAAATMTATCACAAACAAACYGAGGAAGAGGAAGGGGTTTCCGTTCAAATCCAAAGAGCCTTATGTACATTAATTGCTCGTCAAACACATACTCCCTTCCCTATGAGAAAATCCATGACCGACCTTGTCACCCTAGCTAGTTTAGTTCTGGTGAGTATACTTCTGCACTCCTTGACAAAAGAATCTTGGATTTGATAAAAGTGGAATGAGACCTTGTGGTTCCATAATGCAGGGTACCAAAATTGAGCAGGATCCTTATTAAAATCGACATTTCCCCTTTGTGGCATGCCCTCATATGTATTACAGTAAGATAAAGAAGGAACTAAATAAGAGGTCATGTGGAACCTCTTAGATTGAATGAAGTGTGAAATTTGGAGGGAAATATCATTTGAGATAATCTCGGCGTAATCGAAAATGACCCCTACTCATACTGAGTAATGGAGGATGTATAAAAAATACTTGGGATCATAAGATGTTGAGTCCTGACCCATTAGTCAACACAAATTCCTTATATGGATAAGACAACATGCATGAATTAATATCACTCATGTTCAAGGGTTCGACAGGAGTTTGGACCAAAACCTCCTTGAGCAAATTTGCACCACCACCCTGAGTGTCCACAAAAGAGTTTTCCTTAGAAAGTTTGAGGACCTTCTCTAGTGCTGGGAGTCACAACATCTTTCTAAAAGTGTTATGTATTAAAGGGATGCGAGTCATTCCACTTTCCTTCACTTCGATCAATTGATTCTTTAAATAAAATATTCGAGTGCACCATGCCACGAGTTCTATGAAATCAAACACCTCAGGCTCCCACCCAGCCTTAGTTATCCCCAAGGTCTAGAATTTGTTTGTAATATTATCTTTAGTGGAATGATCAGAATACCAATTATATGTAGTAGACCATTGGAATTCCATTCTTTCTCAGGTTAATGAATTCATTGTACATCCATAGAATGGCTCCCTCCTTTTATTGTTCTCCATCTTTTCCACTTTCAACATGCTTAGGTAAATGTGAGGATTACGTGTATAAATAAAATTTTATGTCTAATAGGTGCCCTGCTAATCATAAATTAGGGGTCAATCCACTATTCAAAATTCCCCCCTCATACATCTGGTGCATGTCGCTCATTAAATGGTAACTGTCATTTGCATACACAAGGCCTGGGGGAAATGTGCGAGAATTAATTCCCATTAATCGAAAACAATCATTCTCATCATGCTAGATATGTACGATGGATATTATATGATTATCGAGAAACCAAAAATCATGTCCTATATGGAACGCATGTGCGAGGAGAAGGAGTATCTATGCGAGATGCAGGAGAAGGATGTATGAAAGGTGAAACATTGGGTGTCATCCTTCTGCATGAGATACAAAGGCTTCAAAAAATTAATTTAAGTATGGGAATGCAGGTGCAAGATGAATAATGAGGAATGTGGGTTGCGATATGTGGTGTGATTGATGAGGAATGCAGATTGTAGGATGTAGTTGCGGTAGGACTAGGACCACAATAAGCTTGAGAGAAATTTCTGTGCACCTGCATAAACAAGCTTATGTAGGATGTGGGTACATATGGTTGGGATTATTGACAAGGGAATTACCCCCCACATCCACATGGTTAAGGTGTTTTATAAAAATGGGTCCACAAAAAAAAAGAAATCCTTAGGTAGAAGAAGGAAAAATGTATCAACAAAGGATTAGAGGAGGATTCCACTGGAGGCATGTAGGAAAGAATATACTAGGGGTTGGGGCTAAGCCAAGGCCATGTTACTTTCTGGTTTTTTGGTTGTTCTTTTATATGATTTCTGAGATGGGTCGAGCCGTGGGAAAAGGGGGGAATTACTGAAAACGGAAGGGTAAAGGGAAATCTAAGAGATCGTCTTCATCCAGGAAGAGGGCCTCCATTACTAGAGAAAAAAATGAATGCCAAGAAGCTAATCGTCGCTTTATTGAAAATTGTTTGGAAGAAGCTTAGAGTGAAGTTGAGAAGGCAGAGGAGACAATGAGGGATAAGTAATAGTTAAATTTAGATGAGAAAATTATGATGAAGATTCAAGGTTGGGTGGATGATCCCATGTATTCTAGAACTCAGGATACCCATTTTTTTAGGACTATG
>JASDQU010816265.1:0-10492 GCA_032191745.1 Picea mariana
ATTGGATGGGATTATAGCATTTGAGTGGATTAAATGACATCCATGTCGAGGCTATGAACATCCAATGGAAGCAGTGGCTCTGTCAACGATATTGAAGTCCTTTTATAAACATCATGAATCTTTGATTAAAACACAACTTCAGGTTATAATCCTCTGTAAAATAATTATTTTCTTCATTTCTGATATTTTTCTATAAATATGAGCTAGTCTTAATATTGTATAATATTAAAGTGGATTTGTTTCAAAGCAGCTTAAAATTATATCCAAGTCTTATTCTTCTTCCCTGCGATGAAATTTTAATAGGTCAGAGATAACTGCTTCACCTAGTAAGTCACCATTTGTTGGGCCCCAACAACCCCCTTCTTTTTCTTTAATCAAAATATAGGATCCCTCAAAATTTTACTTGGATTCTTCGTTTGTTTCCCTTTGACTTGATTGGATTAGTATTGGTTTGTTTTGTTTCGAGGTTGGTTTGATTTTATATTCTTTTTTTTTGTTTGGTTTGAATTTCATGAAATTTAAATGCCATTTCGTTTTGTTTTCTACAGAGTTTTGATGTTGATGGACAGGCTTCATAATTTGGGAGTTTTTATTACGACACATATTTTCTATGACATTTGTTCACATTTGATCAAATTTGAATGAGGGAGAGATGAACACGGAAATCTTAATTTTAATAAAAACCTTAATTTTTATCAACTGTTTACTTTCGTTTAAATTAAGATTATGTTTTCGTCTTTTGCTCATTAACAATCATTTTCACAAAATCATTTGGTAGGTATAATTAATTAAATTATTTTGTTAGTTTGCATCTCATTTCAAAATAAAAATAAAATAATAAAAAAAAGAATTATCTGTCATTTGTTTGATTTTGTGAAAACCCAAAATTAAAATTTTTCTCCTCTCCATCAACTTGAAGCTTCTAGAATTTTAAGATCATATTCAAAAGGAAAATATAAACAATATTTGTTTAGAACTTATAGTTAGTTTAAATTCATTTTAATTTTATTGTTCTAGATTTCGTTTTATTCACAATTTTTAGGTTATTAATTTGGTTTCTTTTTGTTTCACATGTTTCTATTATCAGTTATTTGGTACGGATCTGATCACAGCTTGATTTTATTATCGAAATACATTTAATATAATTGATCCAAAATAATATCGGATTACTACAAATAATTTATGAACAACAACAAATAAGATTTGGAAATGCATTCAAGAACAAACAAACGATTTTGCGGGAGTGATTGCAGCCAAACCGTGAGGAATCTGAAGAAACAGTTGAAAACTCATCTCCAAAATGTACCCATTTAGCTTACTCGTGAGATTTTTCCCAAACAAATGCATGATTTGAGAGATATTGTTGTTTGTTTACGAGGAAAATTTTAGGTGGCGGAAATTATTAGTGATGCCCAGATTGTTCATTCATTGCATAAATATGAGAAAGTTCAGAGCCCATAAGATCCAAGAAATTTAGAGGAGGATTTTGATCTTTTCTTTTTTGTATATTATTTATTTTTAACTTTTTCTTTTCAAATGGAGTAATGGATGGTTGGAATTTTGGGAGAATGGACAAGTATTTTCAAAGAAGAATATGAAATTCCAGATTGCTTAATGGCTTTTGTCGTGTGAGTAAAATGGTTTTATTTTCATTATAATATCTTCATATTCTTTGAGTAATTGATTATGCATTGATTTAAATTAGCTTTAGTCTATTTTATCAATACATGGTTAATTGTTATCATTTATGTATTAATTTTTTCAATCTTTAAGAGTCTATTATCCCAAAAAATTCTTCTTGGACCATATGATGAACATATTTTGTTGAAACTATATGAGAAAGCAGTTTACTCTTTGGCTTTCATCCTATGTAGACTGTGCAATGTTTTTTTTATTGTCTTCTCATGTAATTTCTTGATGTGAAATGTTATCTGTGTTGAATTAGCTTTAGTCAGTTTTGCACATAATATTTTATATCATGTTTTTCTTTATGTTGTTCATTATCTTTTGGTTTAGTTTATATATTTGATTGATCATCTATTCAAGTATTTTGAGTTTACATCTGATGCTAAATAGCTGGTAACACCATTCCTGAGAATTGGAATTTCTTTCATTTTCAGTTATTGGACATTTCAAGGTCACATGATATATAATTATTTATCTTTTTGTCGTCATAAACTCGCCTTAGAATATGAAACACTTCCTTGAATTTCTTCAGGAATTATTATGCTTGCTTTTGTCATAGGTTTACACTTGACATGAGTTAAAATGAGCTCATACAAATACAAAGAGATGAATTTAGCTTAGTACTATTGATTAGTGAGAGGTTAGTTAGCTTATTATTTATTTAATTTGTTGATTTGTGAATGAATAGTAATTGCATCATTTAAACGTTAATTTATTTTGTCTATTTTCATTATATCATTTACAATCTTATTCATTCATTCTTTATTAGTTTGGTATTTAGAGTAATAGAATAATTTTGTTTATATTTAATCTTGTTTAGATCCATTATCTTAAAACAATTATTTTCACAAGGCTTCGTTTAAACCTTGTAAGTTGTATATAACTATTGTACATAGACATTGTTAATTAAGCATTTGTAATAAAAGCATTGATTGTTAGAGTTGTATCTTTAGTTAGTCCACATCTTTTAGTTGTTTTAGGATCTTAGTTGGCTAATGGAGCCATAAAACTCGTCAGGGTAGATTATACCAAACGACTTGGGTTAAATAGACAACCTCGGACCGGATCTTCCCTTCCCGTTGACGGTGTGTCATAAACGCCCGTCAACATGTCCTTGCTTCCTTGTCAATTTATTTTCTATATTATAAGGAAAATAATATTGGCATACCATACTTTCAAACAAAACCTCAAGGAAGAGGGGGGTTTTAAGAATACTCCACTAAACAAACAACAAGAAAGAGGCGTGGGATGACATCGTATCGCCTTCCCAACCTATTGATAAAGAGGCATGGGATGGCATCATACGCAGAATTGTGGGCTCGTTGCGCCCTTAGATAAGGATTTCAGTGATTTCCGAGATAAGACAGGAGGAGGTAAAGACAAAAGTTATGGAGTTGGTGGAGATGTTCACCCAAATGCCAATGAGGAAGCCTTAGTCGACTCCCCGTTGGGTTTTTGGAAAAATAATTTATGACAAGGAACATATATTGGTTGTTGACTAGGGTGAGGACATGGGCATGGCAGGCTGGATGACCTAAAAATGTATTCTCTATGTTTTCTTTGCTAACAATGGACAACTATTATAGGACAAAGTGCCAAGAGAAAAAATAAATAAATTAAGCAAGCAAGCAATTTACTTTATTCTAGTTCACTTTACCTTTGTCTACTAGTTTATGTGATTTATATATCTATGCAAAATAGTTTAAGTGATACGGAGCAAAGAAGATGATTGCTTCTAGGATTAGTTGTTGCTATTATATCATCTATTGAATCCAGTGAGTAAATTAGCATGGTGTAATTAACGACAAACCATGCTTCAATGTTCAGCGAGGCCTTCTATTTTATCGACAAAGAGAGAGATAGACTTGTTAGCGCAAAAGAAGTGGGCGTTGGAATGAGATCGACGGGAGGAATTGTGTTAGAGGAAGAAGTGTAGAAGATGGTGAAGTTTGCAGAGAAGCACATGGACTTGCAAGGAGTTCTTGCATATGGCGGAATCACATAATGTCAACCGAAACAGGAGTTGAGTGGGAAAGGAATGAGGGCCTCTGAAATGGCACTTTCTAGAGCATGCATCCACATACAAATTGGTCTTCTCTTCCAACCGGGATGGTGTAGTGATGGGCATTGGATCAACTATGCTTCGAGTATAGTTTATTTTCTTTGAATAACTTAAAGAGCATTTTTTAGGTATACAAAAATCTAGAAACAAAGACATTCAAAGATCTGAGCATAAAAGGATTTATGTGAGAGTTAAAAATCATGCCCAACAGACTCAGATCATGTGTATTTAAAAAATTCCCAAAAGAGAACTTGCCATGTAGTAAAAAAAACTATGTTTTTTTATGCTATATTTTAAAAAGAAAAATTACAACAACACTCTGAACATAATAAAAAATGCACATCACAATATTGCGAGACAAAAGAAATCTTTGTTTGCATAAATTCACTACAACATTGTTTCCAATAAAAATTACAGCAACACAACACTCTGATAAAATGTTACATCACCACACAACTTTGTAATACAAAAAAAGAAAAATAGGTAAATCACAAGAGCATTCGATCCTCTACACCTCCACACATTCAATCAAGAACAAAGCATTGAGGTTAAATAATGCGTGAAGACTCAAAGGTGTCGTTTGAGGAATACAAACATGGCAGATACACCCAATCACATGGTAATTTTGTCTTCGCATCTGGAGTTCAGAAACAGTCTAGATGTCTGTTGACTGCCTAAAAAATAGGCGTTGGTTATTTCAATCTCCCCCTTGATGTCAAGTTTTTTAATTCCCAACAACAATCTAAGATTTTCTAATTTATCCTTTGAAAGAGCCTTAGTAAAAATGTCTGTGAGTTGATCTTCAGATCGACAAAATTCGAAAAACATGAAATGTTGTTGTACAAGATCTCGAATGAAATGATGTTGAATATCAATATGTTTGCTCATGTTTTGGAATACATGATTCTTTTTCATGGAGATTGTGCTTTGATTGTCACAATAGACTTTGATTGGCTAATTGACTTTCATCCCCAAGTCTCCAAACAATATTTCCATCCAGATGGCTTGTGTACTTGTTGATGACGTTGCAATATACGAGTTTGCTTCAGTTGTCGATAGAGCAACAATGGGTTGCTTTTTTTTKCTCTCTATATAATCCAGATTAACCTAAACTATAAAATTGTGTGTGGTAACATAGATCCATACAATATTTATACCCTAGTATGCACAAAACCAATAGGGAATGGGAGGTTGGCCTTATTGTAKCTAGGCYTMGAATTTGRGTTATCATGTATTTCCTACATTCAAATTATTTCAATCCAAAAKTACTATTTTCATTTTCACATGTTCGATAATTAAATAATTTGTATGTATGTACATTCCCTTTGATCCAATCATAATACCCGCTAATCATCAAGTAACTCAACAAAACTATGGTGATCTTGGAAAGATCTCTTAATGTTTTTCGAGCACAGAAACAAAATTGTAAAKAATTGCAAGTAATCTCTTACCCTCTTAAGGTCTGATAGACCAATTCGGTCTCAGTGGACATTAATCATCATCATCGTCATCAACTACTTAATAAGTTAATTATAGAATTAATTATGTGAGCACAATCAGAGAGATGCCTGAATGCTTTTTAAAAAATAATCAATTCTAACAATATCTAAAATAGGCATGGCATCCTCTAAAAAAATATAAGCAAACATAATTGTAATACAAGGAGAAAAAGAATGCCACTAACAGTAAATAAAAACATAATAGAAGCAAACAAGCATTTTGGATACCATGTAAAAGTATGACCAAGAACATACCTTAGCTTAGCTCAAGTACTCTATAATCTTTAGCTCAAGTACTTTGCACTACAATCTTTATATCAAGTACTCTGCAATCTTTCTGATTTGAGGTACTCTGCAATCTCTAAAATTAACCAAGGATAAATGAAAGAAACTAGAATATTGAACACGCGATTGCAAGATTAGTTTCAAATTTCATTTATTTATAAATGAGTTTTTCGTGGCATCAACCTCCTACTCCTTGTCGTGGCAGCAACGTAGTCCTCATGGTGCTTAACATAATTAATGTGCTAGACACCTGGAAAAAATATATATATAATGCATGTTATGCTCATTGGGAATAGAGTAGCATAAGTGAAGCATGCAGAAGAATTAATGATTAATTTAAATGTCTTTGGTTCCACACAAACCTTCATCAAGATCTGTGCTAACCTAGACACCTGGGAGAAGCATTATTAATATTTTGTCACCAATATATGACAATGGAAATTCTTCCTATGCGCGCAACGAATGAAACAGACGTATTGAATGGGACAAGGAACCTATTTATGTTAATGTGTAGATTTCAATGAAAAATAATTAAAAATTATTTATGTTGGAGTTATAAATTTTATAACATTGAGACACACACATGGTAATGAGGTTTCTTTCTTATAAATTCCACAATTGGAATGCAAATATAAAATCAATTTCACTTAATGATTAATTTAAATGTGTTTGGTAACAATGGGTTGTTTTTTGCTACTCCGAGAAATAAGATTTTCTCCAAAGAGAAAAGCATATCCATAAGTGCTCTTTCGATCATCCAAGCAACCTGCCCAATCTGCATCTGTGTATGCTACAATATTAGAATCAATAGTAGCATTATAAAACAATCCAAAAAATTGTGTACTGCTTACATCTCTGAGGATTCTTTTGGTTGACCGTCAATGAGTCTCATGAGGTTGATGCATGGACCTAGCAACCAAAATCACAACAAACATGATGTTTGGTCTAGTGGTTGTCAGATACATAAGACTTCCAATCGAAGATCTATAAAGAGTGGCATTAAAAAGTGGAGTTACATATTCCTTCATCAGTTTACTCCCAACAACTAAGTGAGTGCTCACAGGTTTACAACCTTGCGTGTTAAACATCTTCAACAAGTTTTCAACATATTTGGATTGACCAATGGATATACCTACAGTTGTTTGTTTGATTTGGATAGCCAAAAAATATTACATTTCTCCTAAATCAGACATCTCAAATTCAGATTTGATTGCCTCTTTGAACTCCTTCACAGTAGAGGGTGAGGTGTTGATAAAAATTAAGTCATATACATATAAGCAAACAATGATGAAATATAATCCCTCAACCTTTTTGTACAAGGTACTACTCTCAAAAGGACATTTATCAAAGCCATGATCGCGAAGATAGTTATCAATTCTAGAGTACCAAGCTCTAGGGGCTTATTTAAGACCATAAAGAGAATTTTTAAGCATATAAACCTTATATTCTTTACCATGAGGTTGTTCAACATAAACTTCTTCCTTAAAATATCCATTTAAGAAAGTAGATTTAACATACATCTGATAAACTATTAACTTTAACTGAGATGCAATGGAAAGAAAAGTTCTTATAGTTTCAAGTCTTCCTACATGAGCAAATGTTTTCTCATAGTCAATACCCTTTTGTTGCACATATTCTTTTGTAGCTAAACGTGTCTTACACTTTGAAATAATTCCATCCATATTAAATTTTAGCTTGTAAATCCACTTTACTCCAATAATGAATTTTCCATGAGGAAGATCAACTAACTCCCATGTATAATTTTTTTCAATCTGTGACATCTCATCCTCCATGGCTTGCACCCATGGCTCATTAGTGCAAGCTTCTTTAAAATTAAAAGGTTCAACATGGGCAGAAGAAAAAAGAGCAAAATTATCACCAACATACCTAGATGTCTCATATATCTATTTCAAACTTCTTGTTTTTCTAGGAGGACTAGATGGAGATGTTGATTGTGTATCAACATGAGATCTTGTTATTGGAGAAGATGAAGATGAAGATGTATTTGATGGAGAAATACTTGAAGGTGAGCCTGCATTTCTTATAGTAGAGCGCTGCAAAGATTGATCATTGTTATCAAAAATTAAATTTTCAATATGTGGAGTAATCCCTTTATCTTCTCCTTCATTCTTGAGATAATCTCCCCCTTCATCAAAGATCACATCTCTACTAACATAAAGCTTATTAGTAAGTGGATCAAAACACCTATAAGCCTTTCTTTCTTCTGAATATCCAACAAAAACACATTTCATTGATTTTCCATCTAATTTATGTCTTTGTTGTGCAGGAATGTGAACAAATCATGTAGACCCAAAAAAAAATCAAATGAGAAATAGTTGGTTTTTTATAAAACCAAGCCTCATGAGTAGAATTTTTTACCATCTTTGTAGGAATTTTGTTGAGGATATATGTAGTTGTATGGACTGCATCTTCCCAATACATGTTTGACAAACCCATTTCTCTTAACGTACATTGACTAGCCATCTCTAAAATTGCTATGCTTTTTCTCTCCACTACTCCATTTTGTTGAGGAGTATATGCAATAGTTAACTCCTTGATACCATGTAAGTTGCAAAATTCCTAGAATTCATTAGAGGTGAATTCTCCACCTCGATCAGTTCTCAATACTTTCAAATAATATCTTGATTTCTTCTCAACAAGTGCTTTAATTTTTTTAAAGCAACTAAAAGCTTGAGACTTCTCGCTTAAGAAATAGACCCAAGACATCCTTGAAAAACCATCTACAAAGAGAAGAAAATACATATTTTCCCGAGAAATAAAGTTTGCATGTACTAAGGCCAAAGGTTCACTTGCTCTAAAATGATGATGAGGAAATTTATCTCTATTTTGCTTCCATATTTCACAACCTCCACATATCTTATTATATCATGGTCCTATGAATGAAGGAAACCAGTGTACCAAGTTCTTATTTTGCATGAAGGAAAGAGATCCAAAATTAAGGTGCCATAACCAAGACTCATCAATCGAGGCCTTCAAGAAAGCTACAATTGATTTCATACTTAACAAAAACATCCTATTATCTGTCATGGGAACTTCGACAACAAGGCCATTGTTGTTAAAAATCTTACAAAACTTTCCTTAAAAAACAATCTTGTAGTTTTTAGAATTTAGTTGCCCTATGATAATCAAATTATGCTTTAAACTTGGAACAAACAAAGTATCATGTATGTACATAATACTTCCATTCTTGAATTTTATGGCAAGGGTACCTTTTCCCCTTACTTTTGTCGTGTTATCATTGCCAAAGTTTATTTTCCCCTTCACACTCTCATCTAACTTTACAAATAGATTTTTGTTTCCTGTAATGTGATTTGAACAACCACTATCTAAATACCATACAAAATCATCTTTGGCATCAAATTTGTTACATATGAGAAACAAAGTTTGAGAGTTCTCTCCTTCATCTTTACTAAAATTTGCTTGAGAGGTGTCTCTTTTCTTCTTAAAACAATAGCTTTCAAGGTGACCATATTTATTACAATAGTTGCAATGAAAGTTACCTCTCCCAGGGTTGTTTATTCTTCCTCCAACATGATCTCCTCTTCATCTAGCTCTTCCATGGCCTATACCTCCTCTATTTGATGATGAAGAAAAAGTAGAAGCATCATTCATGGTAGTGGAAGATTGTTTCTTCTTGTCGTCAACCTTCAACTTGCTTTGGAAAGCTTGATCCTGAGCCTCCTCATTCTTTTTTAACTTGTCATCATGTGCTTGAAGGCTTCCAAACAGATCAGCAAGGATTAGTTGTGATAAATCCCTTGACTCCTCCATAACAATAGTGACAAGATCAAATTTTTTAGGAAAACTTCTTAAAAAATTTCAACAATCCTCTTATCTTCAAGAGATTCACCGTGAGCATGAATAGCATTCAAAATATTTTGAACTCTAGTAATAAAAGATTCAACACTTTAATTTTCTTTCATAGTAAGAGATTTAAAATCTCTTCTCATCATTTGGAGTTTGACAACTTTTACCTTTATAGATTCATTGTATGTCTTCTCCAAGGTTTCCCAAGAATCATGGGACTTACTACATTTGGAAATCTTTGGGAACATTGTCATGTCAACTCCAGTTTGAAGGATGAACAGAGCTTTGGCATCCTTCTTTTTGTTATCCTTCAACTATGTCTTTTGATCGACAAAGAGAGCATTGTAGGCAACCTGATTAGTTGGCTCTATGTAACCTACAAAAACAAGCATCCATACATCTTGTGAGATCAGCAAAGTTTTCATCTTGTGAGATTTATGTGACAATTAAAAATGACGCACAACAGACTCAGATCATGTGTATTTAAAGAATTCTCAAAAGAGAACTTGCTTTGTAGTAAAAAAAACTATTTTTTTTATGCTTTGTTTTAAAAAACAAAATTATAGTGGCACTCCGAACATAATAAAAAATGGTACAACACAATATTTTGAGACAAAAGAAATCTCTGTTTGCATAAAATTCACTACAACATGATTTTACAACATTGTTTCCAATAAAAATTACAGCAACACAACACAACACTCTGATAAAATGCTACAACAACACAGCTCTGTAAGACAAAAAAACAAAATAGCTAATCACAGGAGCATTTGATCCTCTACACCTCCACACATTTGATCAAGAACAAAATATTTAGGTTAAATAATGCATGAGGACTCAAAGTTGTCGTTTGAGGAAGAAAAACGTGGTAGATTCACCCAAACACATGGCAATTTTGTCTTCACATCTGGAGTTCAGAAATAGTCCAGATGTCCCTTGACTACCTAAAAAATAGGCATCAATTATTTCAAACATGAGTTATGTACCAAGAAAACTTACCAATGGGTTGCAACCTTTCAATCTCACAATATTTGCTCCAGCCTCAACAAGGGCGTCCAACTTCCAACTTTGTAAGGCTCGATTGCAACATTGTGGAGTCTGAGGTGGTGACGACCATGAGGAGTAGACTAAG
>JASDQU010816265.1:15965-26169 GCA_032191745.1 Picea mariana
CAATGAGTCTCATGAGGTTGATGCATGGACCTAGCAACCAAAATCACAACAAACATGATGTTTGGTCTAGTGGTTGTCAGATACATAAGACTTCCAATCGAAGATCTATAAAGAGTGGCATTAAAAAGTGGAGTTACATATTCCTTCATCAGTTTACTCCCAACAACTAAGTGAGTGCTCACAGGTTTACAACCTTGCGTGTTAAACATCTTCAACAAGTTTTCAACATATTTGGATTGACCAATGGATATACCTACAGTTGTTTGTTTGATTTGGATAGCCAAAAAATATTACATTTCTCCTAAATCAGACATCTCAAATTCAGATTTGATTGCCTCTTTGAACTCCTTCACAGTAGAGGGTGAGGTGTTGATAAAAATTAAGTCATATACATATAAGCAAACAATGATGAAATATAATCCCTCAACCTTTTTGTACAAGGTACTACTCTCAAAAGGACATTTATCAAAGCCATGATCGCGAAGATAGTTATCAATTCTAGAGTACCAAGCTCTAGGGGCTTATTTAAGACCATAAAGAGAATTTTTAAGCATATAAACCTTATATTCTTTACCATGAGGTTGTTCAACATAAACTTCTTCCTTAAAATATCCATTTAAGAAAGTAGATTTAACATACATCTGATAAACTATTAACTTTAACTGAGATGCAATGGAAAGAAAAGTTCTTATAGTTTCAAGTCTTCCTACATGAGCAAATGTTTTCTCATAGTCAATACCCTTTTGTTGCACATATTCTTTTGTAGCTAAACGTGTCTTACACTTTGAAATAATTCCATCCATATTAAATTTTAGCTTGTAAATCCACTTTACTCCAATAATGAATTTTCCATGAGGAAGATCAACTAACTCCCATGTATAATTTTTTTCAATCTGTGACATCTCATCCTCCATGGCTTGCACCCATGGCTCATTAGTGCAAGCTTCTTTAAAATTAAAAGGTTCAACATGGGCAGAAGAAAAAAGAGCAAAATTATCACCAACATACCTAGATGTCTCATATATCTATTTCAAACTTCTTGTTTTTCTAGGAGGACTAGATGGAGATGTTGATTGTGTATCAACATGAGATCTTGTTATTGGAGAAGATGAAGATGAAGATGTATTTGATGGAGAAATACTTGAAGGTGAGCCTGCATTTCTTATAGTAGAGCGCTGCAAAGATTGATCATTGTTATCAAAAATTAAATTTTCAATATGTGGAGTAATCCCTTTATCTTCTCCTTCATTCTTGAGATAATCTCCCCCTTCATCAAAGATCACATCTCTACTAACATAAAGCTTATTAGTAAGTGGATCAAAACACCTATAAGCCTTTCTTTCTTCTGAATATCCAACAAAAACACATTTCATTGATTTTCCATCTAATTTATGTCTTTGTTGTGCAGGAATGTGAACAAATCATGTAGACCCAAAAAAAAATCAAATGAGAAATAGTTGGTTTTTTATAAAACCAAGCCTCATGAGTAGAATTTTTTACCATCTTTGTAGGAATTTTGTTGAGGATATATGTAGTTGTATGGACTGCATCTTCCCAATACATGTTTGACAAACCCATTTCTCTTAACGTACATTGACTAGCCATCTCTAAAATTGCTATGCTTTTTCTCTCCACTACTCCATTTTGTTGAGGAGTATATGCAATAGTTAACTCCTTGATACCATGTAAGTTGCAAAATTCCTAGAATTCATTAGAGGTGAATTCTCCACCTCGATCAGTTCTCAATACTTTCAAATAATATCTTGATTTCTTCTCAACAAGTGCTTTAATTTTTTTAAAGCAACTAAAAGCTTGAGACTTCTCGCTTAAGAAATAGACCCAAGACATCCTTGAAAAACCATCTACAAAGAGAAGAAAATACATATTTTCCCGAGAAATAAAGTTTGCATGTACTAAGGCCAAAGGTTCACTTGCTCTAAAATGATGATGAGGAAATTTATCTCTATTTTGCTTCCATATTTCACAACCTCCACATATCTTATTATATCATGGTCCTATGAATGAAGGAAACCAGTGTACCAAGTTCTTATTTTGCATGAAGGAAAGAGATCCAAAATTAAGGTGCCATAACCAAGACTCATCAATCGAGGCCTTCAAGAAAGCTACAATTGATTTCATACTTAACAAAAACATCCTATTATCTGTCATGGGAACTTCGACAACAAGGCCATTGTTGTTAAAAATCTTACAAAACTTTCCTTAAAAAACAATCTTGTAGTTTTTAGAATTTAGTTGCCCTATGATAATCAAATTATGCTTTAAACTTGGAACAAACAAAGTATCATGTATGTACATAATACTTCCATTCTTGAATTTTATGGCAAGGGTACCTTTTCCCCTTACTTTTGTCGTGTTATCATTGCCAAAGTTTATTTTCCCCTTCACACTCTCATCTAACTTTACAAATAGATTTTTGTTTCCTGTAATGTGATTTGAACAACCACTATCTAAATACCATACAAAATCATCTTTGGCATCAAATTTGTTACATATGAGAAACAAAGTTTGAGAGTTCTCTCCTTCATCTTTACTAAAATTTGCTTGAGAGGTGTCTCTTTTCTTCTTAAAACAATAGCTTTCAAGGTGACCATATTTATTACAATAGTTGCAATGAAAGTTACCTCTCCCAGGGTTGTTTATTCTTCCTCCAACATGATCTCCTCTTCATCTAGCTCTTCCATGGCCTATACCTCCTCTATTTGATGATGAAGAAAAAGTAGAAGCATCATTCATGGTAGTGGAAGATTGTTTCTTCTTGTCGTCAACCTTCAACTTGCTTTGGAAAGCTTGATCCTGAGCCTCCTCATTCTTTTTTAACTTGTCATCATGTGCTTGAAGGCTTCCAAACAGATCAGCAAGGATTAGTTGTGATAAATCCCTTGACTCCTCCATAACAATAGTGACAAGATCAAATTTTTTAGGAAAACTTCTTAAAAAATTTCAACAATCCTCTTATCTTCAAGAGATTCACCGTGAGCATGAATAGCATTCAAAATATTTTGAACTCTAGTAATAAAAGATTCAACACTTTAATTTTCTTTCATAGTAAGAGATTTAAAATCTCTTCTCATCATTTGGAGTTTGACAACTTTTACCTTTATAGATTCATTGTATGTCTTCTCCAAGGTTTCCCAAGAATCATGGGACTTACTACATTTGGAAATCTTTGGGAACATTGTCATGTCAACTCCAGTTTGAAGGATGAACAGAGCTTTGGCATCCTTCTTTTTGTTATCCTTCAACTATGTCTTTTGATCGACAAAGAGAGCATTGTAGGCAACCTGATTAGTTGGCTCTATGTAACCTACAAAAACAAGCATCCATACATCTTGTGAGATCAGCAAAGTTTTCATCTTGTGAGATTTATGTGACAATTAAAAATGACGCACAACAGACTCAGATCATGTGTATTTAAAGAATTCTCAAAAGAGAACTTGCTTTGTAGTAAAAAAAACTATTTTTTTTATGCTTTGTTTTAAAAAACAAAATTATAGTGGCACTCCGAACATAATAAAAAATGGTACAACACAATATTTTGAGACAAAAGAAATCTCTGTTTGCATAAAATTCACTACAACATGATTTTACAACATTGTTTCCAATAAAAATTACAGCAACACAACACAACACTCTGATAAAATGCTACAACAACACAGCTCTGTAAGACAAAAAAACAAAATAGCTAATCACAGGAGCATTTGATCCTCTACACCTCCACACATTTGATCAAGAACAAAATATTTAGGTTAAATAATGCATGAGGACTCAAAGTTGTCGTTTGAGGAAGAAAAACGTGGTAGATTCACCCAAACACATGGCAATTTTGTCTTCACATCTGGAGTTCAGAAATAGTCCAGATGTCCCTTGACTACCTAAAAAATAGGCATCAATTATTTCAAACATGAGTTATGTACCAAGAAAACTTACCAATGGGTTGCAACCTTTCAATCTCACAATATTTGCTCCAGCCTCAACAAGGGCGTCCAACTTCCAACTTTGTAAGGCTCGATTGCAACATTGTGGAGTCTGAGGTGGTGACGACCATGAGGAGTAGACTAAGACTCAATTGCAAAAAAGTGGATTCTGAGGCGGTGACGACGGTGAGGAGCATACATGTAGAGCATTGATGTGTAGTGTCAGACTATTGCAAAGGCAGGGAAATGAATACAATGTCAGAACCTGTGAAGGCAAATAAATAAACACAATGTCACAACATATGAAATTGACCACTTAGAAAGAAAACGGAATACACCAGGGGATTTAAGTCACGTCGCCTAGCATTTAACCAATCAAATATTTTATTTTTTATATTTGATAAATAAACAAATAAAATTGTTTTTACTATTGAATTTATTTAATATTGAATTTATAAAAAGTTTGGATATCTTTGGAAATTTTGGGTGGATCAATAGGTGGGCAACGTACTACATGACCAAAAGCTATAGTTGATCTAGGTGGATATTGGTGGCCACCCACCTATTCCAACTGACTCCTCGTGTTCGTTTTTGTTCAGCACGTCCTTCTGTATTGCTTTATAATTGTGAGTTCTACACTTCTGGGTCTGTCTGAAGCCCCACACATTATCCAAGTGGATACGAGTGGCCTCTCGCCTAATCCAACTGGTTTATTTTGTATGTTTTCATGTCATCACATCTTGTTGTACTTCCAAGGTTGTTTTGGGGCCCTAAACATTGTTTTTTTGGCTCGCCACAGTCAAACTATAGATAGAGTCTGAGTCTGACAACGTAATTTGTAGTTCCTTAAAAGACCTTTCCAATAGGCTATCACGCGCCCAAAATGGAGGTCATATGCAAAAGTTATGACCCTAGGAAGTTGAGGTACCAAATTACACCAACTTACCCATAGGGCCCACGTGACTTTTGGCGTTTCACCTTCTAGGATTAGGTTTTTGGATGTCTAGGGTTTTGGCAATCATGAGTAATATGAAAAGGACCTCTGGACCCTCATTGTAATCCATTCTGCTCAAATGGATGCGCGTAGAAGCCACATCTCTTCTCAGAGATAGATACCACCATTCAAGCAAGTTTCAGTTCTGCAGTTTTACAGTTTCATCCAATTTATTATTTAATAGAAGATATTGTTCACTGGATATTTGTGTTATCTCTGCGTTTATTGTATTCAGTCTATTAATTAGTTTGTTTTACTCCTAAATCTGGATCAGTGGTATCAAAGCAGTCTTCTCTTCATTTACTTTTCTTTGTGCATGTCCCCGACAAGGTATGGGTACAAGAAGTTGGGACTCGAACCAATAGAGCCATTACCAGATCGGTCGCGCCGAGCCCGACAACAACCCATGGGAGATGAAAAGAAAGATGATGGAGCAAGAGATCTTATTAAAATGTTGCTCGAGGAATCCCTCGCATGACAAAGGAATGAAATGATGGACAACTTCGCGCAGATCCTTCGACGATTGCCCATAGGAGAAGCATCTTCATCAAGCGGCCATGCAACCCCCTTCAAGGTACAAGTAAATTTTGATATTCCATTATTTGAAGGACTGATAGATGTGGATGTTGTAGATAAATGGTTGAATCTTCTCGAAGGATATTTTTCGGTCTACAATTTTTTCGATAGGGAAAATATCACTTTTGCACTCCCCAAGGTCGTTCCCCATGTTAAAGACTAGTGGGATACTTACTCTGAGAAAAGGGTCGTGGAGGAATCTACAATTTTTGTGGTGGCCCCTACATGGGATTCCTTCCGAGATGCCATTAAAGAACAATACTACCCTATTAGAAGCTACGAGGACCGGTACACCAGATGGACCACCCTACGTCAAGAAAGGGACCAGACAATACCATACTTCACCAATATTTTCCATACCCTATGCACCAAATTGGGTATCAAAGATTTTGAGTGTCATCTGGTGCTCAAATATCGTGGTTGCTTGCATAGATACATTCAAATAGAACCTAGAAATTGCCTCATTGGGCACGGCTTATAGATACGCTGTCAAGATCAAGCAGAAATGACGAGAGTTTGGATCTGCAAATCGCTCAAAGCCGAAGCAGGGAAAAGGAAACCCCAACCCACACAGCAAGGGACCAATTCGAGATGGTTGCCCTCAGGATGATCTGTCCAAGCCGCAACACAAGAAGGGAAATGAGAAGACGAAGAAGGACATGGGAAAATGGTGTGAGTACCATAAAATTCCTTGGCACAACACCGACGAATGTCGCTCCAAGCAGTCCCTCATGGCTAAGTTGAAGGCTTCTGAGTCAGAGGTCGATTATGAATCTGAGTCAAATCCTGAGGGAGGGAAGCGGATTATCGATGTTGAACCCAGTGCCATGGTCACTAACACCAAAGCCCAGCCAAGTGAACCAAAAGAACCAGAGGAAGGGGAATGCCTCTTTCACTCGTAGATGTGGGTCAAGGGGGATCTGATTCATTTCATTGTTGACATCGGTAGTCAGAAGAACCTGATTTCAGCAGAGGTCATCAAGCGACTGGACCTGCCAACGACACCGCACTTGCAACCCTACATCATCGGCTGGCTTCATCAAGGAATAGATCTATGTGTCAACCAATAGTGTCGTATGCCCTATGTCATCAAGCCTTTCAAAGGTGAGGTACTGTGTGATATTGCTCCCCTTGAAGTTTGTGATGTTCTTTTAGGACAACCATATTTATGGAAGCATCATGTTGTGTATAAGTCTAGACCCCGCAATGTTATTATTACTTTGGGTAGACAATTGTACAGGATCCTAGAGGTGGCACCGCCTACTGCTATTTCTTTAATCTCTGCTAAGAAATGTAGTAAGTTCATTTCATAGACCAGGAATTTTGTCTTCTTTGTGATCTATTCTCACATTAAGCATAAGGTCGTCGCCACATCCATGGCCTCTACACAACACCTATCTTTGCAACAGAAGCAAGTGGACGGGATCGTGGAAGAATACAAAGACATCTTTGCCTCACCTACAAGGGTACCAACACACTGTCAAGTCAAGCATCCAATTAATCTGACCCCCGACGCACCTATACCTAATGGACCAACCTATCAGAGCTCGTTGATGGAGAATGACAAAATCAGGTGTAAGATCCAAAAGATTCTTCAAAAGGGGCACATCAGACCCAACTCCTCTCCTTGTGGAAGCCTGATTGTACTAGTGTAGAAGAATGACGGGACTTGGCGACTCTACATTGATTACAGAACCTTAAACAAAATCACAGTCAGGAACCGCTACCTCATTCCCAGGATTGATGACCTTCTTAACCAACTCAAGGGGGCAAAGTTCTTCAACAAGATTGACCTGAAGTCTAGCTACCACCAAGTTCCTATCGAACCAACTGATGTCTAGAAGACAACCTTTAAGTCTAAAGAATGTCTCTACGAATGGCTAGTCATGCCCTTTGGCTTAGCAAATGCACCAACCACTTTCATGAGTTTGATGGATGATGTATTGAGACCCTTCACCAACTCCTTTGTGGTAGTATATTTGGACGACTTCCTCATCTTCAGTAGAATGTGGGAGGAGCACATGTGGCATATTCAACAGGTTTTGGGCACTCTGCGACAACACAAGCTTTATGCCAACTTGGAAAAATGATCTTTTGGCATGAACGGGGTCCAATACCTGGGCTACATTGTTGATGAGCATGGGGTACATGTTGATCCAACTAAGATCCAAGTCATCTGTGACTGGCTAGCCCCAACCACATTGATCAAGCTTGACTGAGCCTGGGAGCTTCTTGGGACTAGCCAATTTCTACTAACGGTTCATGTTGGGATTCTCCCATATTGCATGGGCCCTCAACCATGTGACCAAGGGAGGTGGTAGGGCCAAGTTTGTGTGGGGGAAGGAGCAGCAATGAACATTCGATGATCTAAAACATCACTTGTGCTCATCTCCAATACTCTCCTTGCCCGATCTACAACAACCATTTGAGATTGAGACTGATGCATCTGACTATGTTGTGGGTGTAGTTCTCACTCAGCATGGGCATCCTGTGGCATACCATAGTGAGACACTCTTTGATATTGTCTGTACAAGCATGCTATCAATGGAAACATTACATTATGCGGAAAGAGACGATCATACACACTGATCACAAGCCTCTACAGTTCATACAAACACAGGGAAAATTGCAGAACGATAGCCATCAGAAGTGGTCCACCTACCTGCAATAGTTCCATCTCAACATCAAGTATAAGATAGGTATCTCCAATCGTGTCGTTGACTGCCTCAGTCGGCCTCCTGTGGTTGCACTCACCACTGTGCTCCATTCCTGTGGACATGAAGCATCAGAGTGGCCCCAACTTTATCAACAAGATTTGGACTTCGCCACCACATATCAGCTCTTGGGTATAGGTGCCATTGTCATTGATTTTCACATTCAGGATGAACTCTTATGCCACCTAGGCCATCTCTGTATTCCTACAAGCAAGCGTGCAAAGCTGATTTGGGAAGCCCACTACAGTCTGGTGGCAGGACATTTTGGCGTAGATAAAATTGTGGGCGTTCTTCAGAAACATTTTTATTGGCCAAAACTTCAACAGGATGTCAACAAGTATATCAGATCCTGCATTGTCTGTGCCATTGCCAAGCCATCCATCAAGAAGCAAGGATTATACACCCCTCTTCCTATTCCTAAGAAGCCGTGGGAATCCATCTCAATGGATTACATGTCTGGTTTTTCATCCACCAAGCATGGAAATGACTGCGTGTTTGTGGTCATTGATCGGTTTTCAGAGATGGCCATCCTCACAACTTGTAAGAAGAATGTCACAATGGCAGATATTGCCAAGCTCTTCTTCGAACAAGTTTGGGTCCACTTTGGGATACTAAAGACCATCATCTCCGACAGAGAAAACAGGTTCCTTAACACCTTTTGGTCGAGTCTCTGGTCTCTATTGGACACCAAGTTCACAAAATCCACTGCTTTCCACCCCCAAATTGATGGCCAAACCGAGGTCATCAATTGGATGATTGTGCACATCCTGCGCATGTACAATTCTAAGCATCCCCGTACATGGGACAAGAGTCTCCCATATGTCCAACACAATTACAACAGGGCTCTCCATAGTTCCACCGACCATAGCCCATTTTAGGTGGGTCTGGGATTCCAACCCTTGGGACCCATTGATGTTGCACTTCCTCTTACCACCGCACAGACAAACTCTTCCTCTGATCAGTCTACGATTGACAAAGCCACCAGATTCATTGAGCGGATTCAACACATCTGCCAATAGGTCTAGGAGATTTTGCAGAAATCCAATGCTAAGTACAAGCAACACCATGATCAACACAGGGTACCACACCAGATTCAGGTTGGTGACAAAGTCTGGTTACATTTGTAGAAGGAGCGTCTCACCGGGCCCCATCGGAAGCTTCTCCCACTTTGTTATGGACCTTACACTATCACCAAGGTTGTGGGTAGCAATGCTTTTGAGCTCAACACTCCACCTTTCCTTGGTCTGCATCCAGTGTTCAATATGGACCTCCTTCAACCATATTTTCCACCATTATTGGACACCTATGAGATCGTCAAACAACTGACACCAACAAAGCTCAACCCTGACTGCATGGAACAAGCATCCACTAATCAGATAGTGGACACTCAGGTCAAGGGCACTCTCGGGCAGCGGATCCAACTTTATCGAGTTGTCAAGGCAGGGCAACTCCTACACTAAGGAAAGTGGCTTACCCAAGGCCAAATCCAATAGAAGTTTTCTCACCTGATGGGGGAACTCAACACAATGGAGACCTTTGCTTCGTAAGGGGGGAGGAATGATCCAGGTGGATATTGGTGGCCACCCACTTATTCCAACTGGCTCCTTGTGTCTGTTTTGTTCAGCACGTCCTTCTGTATTGCATTATAATTGTGAGTTCTACACTTTTGGGGTTGTCTGAAACCCCACACATTCTCCAAGTGGATATAGGTGGCCTCTCGCCTAATCCAACTAGCTTATTTTGCATGTTTTCATGTCAGCACATCTTGTTGTACTTCCAGGGATGTTTTGGGGCCCTAAACGTTGTTTTTTTGGCTCACCACAGTCAGATTGTAGATGGAGTCAAAGTCTAACGACGGAATGTGTAGTTTCATGAAAGACCTTTCCAACGGGCTATCGCGTGCCTAAAACGGAGGTCGTATGCAAAAGTTACGACCCTAGGAAGTTGAGGTACCAAATTACACCAACTTACCCATAGGGCCCACA
>JASDQU010816266.1:26177-36481 GCA_032191745.1 Picea mariana
ACTCGATTTCTCAGCACATTCTAGTCAAGCCTCTGGTTACTACTCGTCACGAAGCTCACCAAATCCACGGCCTTCCACCCTCAAACAAATGGCCAAACTGAGGTTGTAAATTGAATGATTGTGCATATCCTTTGCATGTATAATTCAAAGCACCCTCACACATGGGATGAGATCCTTCCTTATGTCCAGCATAGCTACAATCAAGCCCTACATAGCTCAATGGGCCACAACCCTTTTTAGGTGGGGTTGGGATTCCAACCATTGGGTCCCATAGATGTTGCACTTCCCCTTGTGGTCACCTCGATTGACTCATCTCTTGCTCCAAATGAAGTTGACAAAGCCACTCAGTTCATTGAGTGGATCCAACACATCCGCCAACAGGTTCAATATATCCTATAGAAGTCCAATGACAAGTACAAACAACGCCATGATCAACATTGAGTGCCACATAAGTTTCAGGTGGGTGACAAAGTTTAGTTGCACTTGCAGAAAGAATGCCTTAAAGGACCCCATTGGAAGCTTCGCCCACTCTATTATGGGTCGTACACTATCACCAAGGCCGTGGGGGACAATGCTTTTGAGCTCAACATTCCTTCCTTCCTTGGCCCACACCTAGTGTTCAACGTGGATCTCCTTCGCCCTTATTTCCCACCATTATTGGACACCTCAAAAGTAGCAGAACAACTGACACCAATAGAGCTCAACCCTGATTGCATACAATAAGAATCCAATGATCAGATTGTGGACACACAGATAAAGGGCACTCGACAACAAAGGATCCATCTTTATTGAGTCGTCAAAGCAAGGCAGCTCCTGCACCAAGGCAAGTGGCTCACCCGGGGCCAAATTCAGCAAAAATTTCCTCATTTGATGGGTGACCTCAATGAAATGGAGACCATTTCTTCCTAAGGAGGGAGGATTTATCTAGATGGATATCGATGGCCACCCACCTTTTCCAACTGGCTCAAAACAGTTGTCTGGCAATTTTGGCAATTTACTATTTTTAGCAGTTTTAACTTCTGGGGCCATTTTGAGGGCCTAAATGAAGGTTTTTCAGGATTGAGCCCCCAAAATGAATCTCCTCAATGATGCCTTTCCAACAGGCTATCACAATCCTAAAATGGAGATCGTATGCAAAAGTTACAACCCCAGGAAGTTGATGTACTAAATTACCCAAACAAGGCCCACATGACTTTTAGCGCTTCATCTCCTAGGGTTAGGTTTTTGTATGTCAAGGGTTTTTCACATTCTTTTTTGTTGTAAAAGGTCCTTCAGAGCCTCATTGTAATCTTCTTCTTGCGAATTCATGCAGCCGTCACATCTCTTCTCAGAGATAAGCCGCCACCATTCCAGCAAGCTTGTTTTCGTTGCATTTTACAATTTCATCTTATTTCATTATTGAATAGAAAACCAGTTTTACTGTATCTTTGTTATTTTGTGTTAAGAACCTGTTAATGATCTGTATTCATTTCGTTATGCTCATAAAATCTGGATCAAGCTCGATGGAAATACCTACAATTCAAACAATCACGTGAAATGTTTCCACCAGGGACAATTTTGTCTGTAGTTGATTTTGCACAAAATTACACATTCGTTGCACAAAAAGAAATAAAAAGTGAATATTATCATTCTGATCAAGTCAATATATTTTTCCATGTTTTATATAGACATGATCAACGGAGTCTTGATAACATAGAAAGAACCAACGACAATCAGCATGTTATTAAAGAATATCACTTTTATATAAGTGATGATCGAGTAAATGACACACATTATGTACAACATTGTTTTGATAAACTTTATGATTCATTGAAAGAGCGTGGGATCGGATTCGATTGACATTGGATATGGTTAGATGGGTGTGCGGGTCAGTACAAATCTTCACGATCATTCTATCGGTTGTGTCATCTTCATAAAAAATCAAACATTACACATTGTGGAATTTTTTTGAGACTGATCATGGAAAAGAAGAGCACGACGGTGCAAGGGCATGTGTAAAACAAGAACTTTGAAGGTATCAAATGAACCCTCATGCTTATCGATTTGAATATGCTGATCAATTTGTTGAATGGTGCAAAATGGCACTAAGCCATGAAAATAATCCGTCAAGGGATGTGCGCAGGTGTGTCTATATATACATGTTACACATGTACACTTGATATTTTTATTCACATGTTCAAATTTATATTCAAGATCATCAATCATTTTTTTGAGAGATTTCAAGTTAACGAGTTCTTGTCTTGTGCAGGTTTTTTTGGTATGTTGGAATCCAAGATGTAAATAGATCAATCCCATATGAAGTCGGTACAATACATGGGACACGAAAAAATGCATTCGTTTAAAACAAAATGTTATCAAAATGTGTTTGTATTTGATAGAAGAAATGATTCTTGTTTTTGTTCAGTTTGCATAGAGGACATAAAATCCATAGAGATTTACAAAAACAAAAATGCAAAATATGTTAAAGCTTGGAAACATACCAAACTTAATATAAAAGGGAAAATTCCACTTGCAAGATCAGAGGAGATGGAATCAAATGAAACTATAGTATCAGTTGATGGAGATAGAGTTTCTAATCTTGTTAGAGAAGGTAATTTTTATGTTTAAATTTTTTCAAATAACTTGTAGATGTACTTGTGTGATAATCTAACACGAACTACTTGTTGTCCAACATATCGAATTATTTGCAGGATATATCTTTGTTTTGGTTGCACCTGTAGACAACACTGAAAACGTGAAATATTATTTCATGCTATGCGCAGAACAAAAGATGAGGTTATTAGAAGATTTTGATGATAACAGTTTTATATATGAAAGAGGATCCATCGTATTGAAAGGATATTTTTTTCAAGAAACCCATGTTACACATTATTTTTGCCACCCATTGACCGTTAATGATGTAAACTTGCCCTTTGTTTGTAGAAGGATCAATGGCCTGAATCCCTGAAGAGAATGAAGACAATTTTTCCCAGAGAGATGAAATTATACTTTTCCTTTGTCAAAAACCTTAGAAAAAGGGATTGTCGCACCTTGCTTAGTGTTAAGGGTGCAACAATCTAGGATCATCACAAGTTGCACCACAGTGGCCTATGGCATCGTCGTCGTTTTCTCAGTGTTAAGGGTGTGACCATTTTTGTACGAAGGGAAAAGAGGAATTTCTCAAAAGTTCTAGAATAGAATCTTCGAGTGTGAGGTAGCCTTTGATCGGTTTGTATCTAAGTCACATCCCTGATCTCATGGGATCATCCTAACCTCCTCACCCTATCCTTTTCATCTTATAAAAGGAGAAGAGTCCTCATGGGAAAAGCTAGCTTTTGGATTTTGGTGTGAGCTTGAGTAATTTTTGTTGGCTTTGAGCTTTGCTTTGTCAAGATAGATTGTCGATCTCAGAATCCGTGAAGTAGAAGTGTGTGGGAAGAAAGGAACTGTTGGAAGGGACCTTACAACATCAAGGCATTGGTTGTATTCTCATTTTCATATCTTTAATACAGTGATATATTTATTTCCCATAAAATTGGTCTTCTTTTATTGTATGACTCCTTGATCACATACATAGGTTTTGTTGAGTATACATTGTTGCTTTCACTTCGTTGGCTTGTGTGTTTTTATAGGTTCAACATACCATAAGCCTTGGAATGGAGCAAGGATGATGCTAGTGAGGAAGAATGACATTTAAATGGTATGTCATTTATCTCTTGCTAGTTAGTATGCTTGATAGTTAAAGCTTAGGGGAAGTTTTATATTCTATCTTGTTTTGTTCTAGTTTTGGGGTGAAACTAGGGAGATTTGTTTGTGTCTGTACTTACCAATTAGTCTGATAACAAAATTAGCGACCATATTGGGGATCAAATTGTTTTCCTAGTTTATCTTGCTTTCTTTTTTTGATTTCCTGGGTTTTCTTTTCTGAGTCACAAGGAGATCCAGATGAACTCTTTGACTGTTTAAATTCACTGGAAAACCTTCTTGCTTTTTTATTTTTTCCATTTTTCCTTTGATCGACGCACCCTACTTTGAGAGATAGTGTGACAATCTAGGATCGACGCACCCTACCTTTTGACACAGTGCAATGTCATCGCACTATATTTGTTCTCTAGCATGCGACGATCAAGGATCGTTGCACTGTGTTAATCTACAGCCTGCGACGATTGTGAAAAAATTTGATTTTGGATGGTTTTTCTTGCCCAGATCTTAGATATGGTTTTGGGGTGATTTGTTGGGTCTGATTACAATTTGCTTGACAACTTTGAATCTGCTTTTGGCCATTCTTTGCTTTGTTTTAGCTTCTTTTCTTTTGAAAGATTTGATCTCTTGCTTTGAATGTCTTTCGGTTACAAAGAATTTTTTTTCTTTAGAATTGTTTAGTGCAAGAACATTTATTTTTCTGAATAGTTTGTTTTAAAAGAAAAATTTTAGATTGGGGACATCTTTGCATTTGAAGTAGCAAAATTGCATGGTTTTTGGCATTGTTGGGGGGGGATAGAATCGTGTATTAGTGTACAGTCTCTTAGGCTCATTTCTTGAAGATCTTGATAATTGTGAGTTTAATAAAAAAATTGGGACATTGTGCATCTAGGAATCATAAACATTTTCTCCTTCTCGTAATATAGCTTTCATCGAAGTGAAATATTTGCATTCTCATTTCTTTTCACTGTTTAGAGTCAGTCAAAACATCATTTAGTTCATGCCATTTTCCTCTTGAGTAAACAACTGACTTAAAATAAAGCGCTTATAAAAATAGATTACACTTTTTTATGTTTTCTGGTAGCAAACCTACATTAGATTAGTTGTAGGGCTTTGGAATAGGTGTGAAAGATAACTTTCCAAAGTTGTAAACAAACATAGAATCTTGAGTGAGGGAGCGGTGAAATCCACTTGCTACATTTTTTCCTAGGAATCCCTTCTAACACAAGGGTCAATCACGAAGTCACATTAGGACTGACAGAGTTACTCACCCTGCTTTGTTGGTATTAGTGTAGAGATTGCACATATTATTGGGGGTCACTTGAGAAGAAAATCTTGTGGGGACCTTCTCGAGTTGATTTTGGGCTTAGATACTCTGCCTTTGCACGTGGGTCAGACTGTCGATTGTTTCCCCAAGCATTATTGTTGTATTTGGTAACCTTAGTGGCCTTTCTCTTTAGGGTCTTTACACAAGATCACTGTGGAGGGGCAAATTTTCACGGTACCTGGAATCGATGTTGGCCAAACTCACTCGGGCTCCCTGGAGGGTATACCCACGTTTATGTGTGGGAGCTTACACCAAGGTGTAAGTCCGTTAAGCAAGTCGTCAACGTAAATTTTCCACCAGCTCTATCTCAACCCCTTCTTACATTGTTCTCATGATGTTGGATTTAATCACCAACTAGTGTGTTCATTATAAAAAGGTTGTGTTTGCTTGTTTGCTTCCTAGATTTTTAGCATGTGATGTTTATTTTCCCTAGCCGACTCTAGGTTGGATTTGTGTTTAATGGCATCAATTCTCGCAACGACCAATGAAGGAACCCTTACTCCAGGGAACCTTTTGTTTTTTCTTCTTATGGAAACATTGGTCTTCCTTACATCGCTACTTTGAGCATTCCAGGTCTCACAATTGGATTACCAATATAGTTGTTTTCCACTTCGATAATCTCGAATGCAACAAGTGCTTCAGTTGTAAGAACTTCCCCCCCAGAACATCAACCTCATGTTGATCCTTCACCTTCTTCATCAATAAGATATCCTTCACCTTCTTCACTTGCAAGTTCTTCTTCTGTTTCATCTTGTTCGTCAAGTGAAATCTTTGAAGCTAGTAACCCGGTGAATAAGAAGAAGAAGAAAAGGAAGATTAAGAAGAAGAAAAATTAGCAAGGGTCCAAAATTCCAACCACTACCAAACATGTTGGAAAGCAACCAATTACTGTTAATCGTGTTGAGAGTGTTAATGATGCCAAGATCACTGAAACAACCCATAATCCCAAGTACCCTTGCAGACTTTGTAAGAGTATCCATATTCTTAAGGATTTCCCTAGTCTATCCAAGGTTATAGAAGCATGGTCTACACGCCCTCGCCAGCCCATGTCATCAACCTCTGAACAACATGTTGATGACCTCCCGTCAACTAGTCAAGATATTGTTGGGAAGAAGAAAAGTAGAGTCAAGTTCCCATGTAGGTTATGTGGAGGGAGTCATCAAACTCACCTTTGCCCTCATATGGACGAAGCCTTGAAATTACTGGAAGACATGTCTATTTCCCAGCCTCAACTTTCAGTTGCTTACCGCAGCCTTAATCTCAACCCACCTGTAGTTGTTGGACTGATCAATCCAGTCCCTTCGTCGGTTGGTCCAATTGATCAGGTAGTCAATCTGGTCACGTCCTTTGTTGCACCAGTTGATAAAGTGGTCAATTCGATTTCATCCTCGGTCGATCCCACTCTCTCATTAGAGACTGCAACCCAAGTGGTCGATCTATTTCCACCTATCGACCCCATTCTCCCCTTGGAGAATGAAACCCAAGTGGTCGATTTGATGTCATTATCACTCGATCCTACTCTCCCGCTAGAGAGTAAACCTAATGTTGCCAATGTTTTTCTCGTTGATACAAAATCTACCGTGCTAGGGGGCATTCCTCCTTCTCCCGTGGAACCTCCTCTAAGTAATGAGGCCATCCTTTTTGACTGGGGTGCACTAACTGAACCTCGTCTTCCCTCTCACATTCCTTTCAAGATTATAGTATAGGTTTGTGGTCGAGACATTCCTCAGACGTTGATAGACGAAGGTGTGTCCGTTAGTATTTTGTCCTCTATTGCTTGGAAATCTTTGGGTTATCCTCAGCTTGTGTCGGTTACTCAGAATATGTTATCTTTTAACAGAAGAACCAATCACCCTTTAGGAGTCCTTTCTCAGTTTCCCGTAACTTTGGGAGGGAAAACTATCTTTATTGATGTCATGGTAGTCCAAGACCCCTTGGATTTTGATTTACACCTTGGGCGAGATTATGTCTATGCCATGAAAGCTATTGTGTCCACTATTTTTCGTGTGATATCTTTCCCTCACGATGGAAGAATTGTGGCTATTGATAAACTTTCATTCGTTGCTCCAAAATTTATTACCAATCCAATGAACTCCCTAAACGGTTATTTTATGCAGATAATATCGCCCCCGCCACAGGTCAATTATGTGGCATTATCTCCCATGATTTCAGCTACTAATGAAGATGAGCCTCTTATTGCAAGCTCAATCTATTATGACTTAGATCTAGTAGTTGACATGGTAATCTCTTTGATAGGGCTATTAGAGCCTGATCTCCTTACCCATGTTGCGACCCTCGATGTGTGTTCCTTCCTGCGTGTGTTTCTTCTGTCAAGTGAATATATCTTAGAGGCCATGACCGAGTTTTTTCCCTTAACATGGTGTTCGTCCAGAGAACTGTCCTCTTGGAAGTCGTGATCAAGAAGAGAATCTTTGAGCATGGTTTTCTGATTTCAATCTCATTAAAAAATGAAACCATCTTTGACATTGGTTTTCTAATTTCAAGCTCATTAAAAAATGAAGCCATATTTAAGCATGTTTTTTTTTAATTTTAAGTTCACTAAAAAATGAAACCATCTACGAGGATAGTTTTTCATCTCAGTGGCAAGATCGTTAAAAAATGAAATAGAGCTTATGATCATAGTTCTTCTCCTGTGTCAAGCTCATTAAAAAGTGAACTAGATTTTTTCCCCCTTTGTTTATTGAGTCAAGTACTTCATTAAGTATAGTATTTGAAGCTTCCTTTTCTCTGCCTGTGATTTTGGATGAAATGAAGCTTAGGGGGCAATGCTTACAGCCTCTGATTTTCATTCTGAAGTTAAGCCGCTAGCTTCTTAAGTTGGGGGCTAAGTACCAACCATCCCTGGATTCTGCGTTGGGAAGTCGCAAGCATAGTTTTCTCTAGTTCAATCTTGTGTAAAAATGAAACCATGTCCAAGCATAGTTTTGTTTAGCTTTTAAGCTTGTGTAAAAATAAAATCTATCCCAAACATAGTTTTGTTTTGTTTTAAAGCTTGCGTAAAAATGAAAACAATCCCGAGCTTAGTCTTTGTTCTTTCTCATGCTCGTAAATACATGAGAATGTAAACCGAATATACTTTTATCAATTTTTCGGACTCATAAAGGTTATACAAAAAAGGAACCCCCTAGAGTTCCCTTTAAGCTCTTTTCAGACTCTCTAAACATGAAAATATTGTCGAGCGATCTTGTTCTTTTCACGCTCATTAAAGTATTTGTAGAAAACATCTGTTGAGCGGTAGATTATCTCTTTTTCGGTCTCATCGAACTACTTTACGAAAAATGACATTGTGGATTTTTCTTTAAGTGTTTTTTAGACTCTCTAAACATGAAAAACCCCTGAGTTTTATTTCTTTGGACTCGTAAAACAAACATCGAAGGACCCATATGGGACTGAACCACTCCTTCCTAGGGTTCGTTAAACATACTCCAAGGGACTCATCCGAAGGATGATCTTACATTACAATAATATGTTATCCTCCTCAAGCTTGCATAAAAATAAAGAGGTACTCACCAAAAATGTTTGGGGGGGGGGAATTGGGAAAGAAATATGTTTAAACCTGTATTCTATGGGAGAGTCACTTTTGAACATGACACCCTTTCACTCGCTTTGTGTTTAGGTTGGAAAATCCACTTGTCTCTTGATCATACTCATTTATAAGATTGCAAATTGGTCTATGATGCCTGTTGTTGAGTCAGTGTTTCCGAGACAATTGTCGTGTCGTTAATATGTTCAAAGAGAAGTTCAACCCGAAAAGACTTCTATTACGTCGGCCATTTCTGCAGTCCTTAAGCCTTCTATTGTGTCAGCCCTCCCTGAGTCAGTCCTGAATCATTTGTTACTCTGATCTACCTCAAATATTTTTACATGTTTCATTTCATTAATGGGGGATACATTAAGGCCCTCCTGTGACGATTCTTTTCCTTTCAACTTCAACTCATTATCCGAGAATTAGACTTAGAAACTAATTCGTACCTTGGAACTTGCATGCCTCAATGACAACTTTCCTCGCCTTCGATAGTGGGTTTTCATTATTGACCCATGATTGAAAGATTCCATCGAGTGTTTGACTTCAGCTCACAAATTCACACCCGGTGGATTGTACTAGTGTACCTTGGGAGTCATTGACATTAATGGTGATTTCTCTTGCACTTGTTATCAGTATTCATTAACGACCGGTAATGAAGTAGTTTCTACCATGTTCGACTTCAACGCATGTATTTTTCATGGTTAGATTTGTACTATAGAGTGGTGGAGATGAAGACCCTGAATATTTTCTAATAGATTCAGGTTACGTTGGAGTATATTCAGATTGTATTGTTGCATAGATCCACTATGTATGTCTCATGTCTATGTTCAAATTTGAGTCATATTGGCATGGATCCACAGTGTATGTTTGGTGTCCAAGACCTGTCTTACTTGACATGGATCTTTGCATGTCGGCATTTATGCTTTGAGTCATTTGTATTCTGAGTATGGGAATGCTTACCTCAGTGTTGATGTATTATTGTATTGTATTTCCTTGTTTGTTGGCAGCTTTTCGACTGACGTGTTCCTTGTTCCCAACACACACTCGACAAAGTATTTCAGCTGTCACTCTGTTCTAACTTCATACTTTGGGGGGCTCACTGTTATACATTATTTTCATTACCCCTGTGACCGTTAATTATGTAAACTTGTCATTTGTTTGTAGAAGGATCAATGGCCTAAATCCCTGAAGAGAATGAATACAATTTTTCCCAGAGAGATGAAATTATAGTTTTCCTTTGTCAAAAACCTTAGAAAAAGGGATCGTCACACCTTGCTTAGTGTTAAGGGTGCAACGATCTAGGATCATCGCAGGTTGCACCACAATGGCCAACGACGTCGTTGCATTTTTCTCAGTGTTAAGGGTGCAACCATTTTCGTACGAAGGAAAACGAGGAATTTCTCGAAAGTTCTAGAATAGAAGCTTCAAGGGTGAGGTGGCCTTTGATCGGTTTGGATCTGAGTCGCATCCCTGATCTCATGGGATCATCCTAACCTCCTCGCCCTATCCTTTTCAGCTTATAAAAGGAGAAGAGTTCTCATGGGAAAAGTTAGCTTTTGGTGTTGGCTAGCTTTTGGTGTGAGCTTGAGTAACTTTTGTTGGCTTTGAGTTTTGCTTTGTCAAGATAGATTGTTGATCTTAGAATCCGTGAAGCATAAGTTTGTGGGAAGAAAGGAATTGTTGGAAGGGACCTTACAACATCAAGGCATTGGTTGTATTCTCATTTTTATATCTTAATATAGTGATATA
>JASDQU010816267.1:7718-19076 GCA_032191745.1 Picea mariana
GTGAGTTAAGCCCAATTGTACTATTTGTAACTAAACTTACACTAGTGGGAGTTCTGTGAATTAATTATTAATTAATTCAAATCAGTGAACTCACATGCAACTGAAGATTCACCACGGTTAACTACATGCATGTTAGATCTAGTGGAGACCCATTTGAGATAATAGGTGAAAGGGACAGTTTGGCTATCAGTTGTGATTTGAGTGCAGTGCACTCATGAAATCACACATGCAGTGGATATGATCATGAGCATGTGCAAACTAGGCAATTCGAATTCATTGTGATTTTTTCTAATTGCAAGGATTGTGTAGAGGAGGCAAGCTATCTAGAGACACAATTGGCACATGTATTTGTTGAGTTTTGTATGATAGTGTGAGATGATTGTATTGTACTGAGAGCTCTTGGATTAGCATTTTGTATGAGACTGTTTCATGATCCATGATATACATAATATATGATAGTGGGGTTTTTAGCTTTATTCTTTCCCTGTAAAACGTCAGTGTTATGTGTTCTTGATATTTCACTTTGTGATAGTGGTTTAAATTTCCAGAAGAATATTAGTAGAAGTGATTATGTATTTAATAGTGGCATATAATTGTTAGATCAGGAGAATTGCAGGAAATGCAGTAATTGTATTGAAATTTCTACAGGCCAAGGTACCAAATTTCAACAACACTCCAACCAATGGTTTCTCATTCCCCATATGCATGTCCCACCCCAGGAGTGTACACCTTCATTGTCACACAGTCCATCGATTGTTACACATCCCTTTCCTTGGGCTTTAGCAAAAGGATGGATCAGGAAGTCTCAGAGCACCATGGCTCCATGAGTTCCAATTTCCCTCAGAGATTTCCAATCAACATCTTCCCTGAGCTACTCTTTGTAGTCAAAATTCTAAATTTAATCAACATCATCTCATCTACATCACCCACATGTAGTTATCATGAGAGAGCATAAAATAATTCATTTAGGAACTCAAACTTAGTTCAAAAGGGAATTCAATTTCCCCCCCAAAACATGAAATTCTATTTCATAATTCTTCTTGTATGTTGTCATATTAGGAATGCTTCATCATACATACAACCAAAAAATTGTCAGTATCTCCTCTACATCATAATGCAATTGCAATATGTACAAAACCATATGCAGTGATCTTAGAATTGTCTGCACCTAGCAATTCAATCATAATTACCAAACAATTTAATAAAATAGAATGACCCATCATTCTATGCATATGTATGTTCATAATTAATATCTGTAAGTTCACTACTTCTTTTTCTAAACAAGAATTGTTTTGTAGTTATTATTCATGTGACTACTTGACTTGCAACTTTCCTGTTGCAATGTCTAGCAACTACTGAAATGTCCTCGACTTCATGAGTTAACAACATTTCAGCTATTAGTAGCAATTATTTCCATGCAATAATATATATGCATGTACTTACAAAACACATTCAACAATTGCATTTAGTATACAATTCTATCACTTACTATGCATGACTGCAATTCTCAATGCATACTCATTCAGTGCACCTTGAATCGAATTACATAATTCTCTTTATCTCAGTCATGTATCTCACCATCCATAAGTTGGAATTATGGCCAATGTTTTGACACATTCTCTACACACTTCCTATTGTCTTCCCAATTAATTAGATGCCTTCCTTTTCGACCTAAACACTAAACCAAGAATATAATTTTGTGGTGTTCATTAGTGTTAGAAAAAAGGTTGCAGTCCAAGTTTTATTTAAAGGTAGGAATATTTTAGTACCCGTGTGGCTCATAACCTTTCCATATCCATACCTTGCCATATCCAACCATGTCCTACTCTCATACATGACTAGCTTACTGGCATTTATTCCTATAACAAGTTCTTATCTTTTAATTATTTGGTTATCACCCCACAACCAAATTAACATGGCATTATACTATGTTAGTGTGTTCATTCAAAATCTAAGAAGCTTTGAATTAATACAAGCCTCCAACCTTTACCACATCCAGTGGTATGCATTCAATAATATAGTCATGTGATTTTATAAAATAACTCTGGATGAGGAAATTCTTACCTAAATTCCCTTCAACAATTATGCAACAAGAGTAAATAAAAACTCATACCTTCATGGCTTCCATTAATAAATTTGATGCTACCTATATTGTTGATGGCAATAGAAGTTTTCGTGCATCTTTTATCAAACCTATAACCAACCTTCAACTTTTTGTTTCTTCCTTCCATATGTAGCAACATCCTCAACAACACTTGCAACATGAAAGAATTCCTTTTTTCTTATGGTTGTTCAACCAACCCTAATTCAATTGCTGCTACTGCAATTTCAGAAACTTCTTTCTCCCTGTGTCATATTTCTTCTTGTTCTTAGATTTTCCACTTCATCCTAGATTTTGAAATATTCTTGTTCTCTCACTATAATCATTGTATATGATTAGTCCTGATCTGAGCAATTTATATCCAAATCACTCTTGGCTTATTTTGCATTTATAGTCCCAAACTAAGCTGATATTAACCTTCATCTTTCATTAATTTCCTGGATCCAACTATCCCAACTCATACTTGGATGAATTAAATTCCAAACCAAGTTGTTTTATAGACTCTAGATTCTTCAACATCCAGTTACTCTTCACGACTGAACTTCTTCATTCCTCTCCCAATGGAATACTTTAGTACTTGAGGTTTTCTTGTACTCTCCTCTTCTCTTTTCCAACTATCTTCAAACATGACTTACCTATCCAATCTCTAGCATACTGTAGGGATGCACATGTGCCTCTTTTACTAGATGTATAGAATTAACTGAAATTCCTTCTTTTACCTTACCGTTATAGATTCAAGTGATACCTCCAACCTCTTGGGTTGTCACACATGGCTCTATGTCACTTAAGATGGATTATTTTTAGGAACCATCACCTCTTAATTCAAAACCATGCATAGAACCATTTTGTTCTTTCTGGTTCTGTATTGATTTCTCTTTAGAAGTCATTTCACTTTTAAATTATTCTTGACTTGATATCTCCATTCTCTTGTGGAAATACCTTCACACCCTTGGAGTGCATCAACAATCCTCTACTATTCTAGATTTCCTCCCTGAAGTGTTTACATGCATTCCTATTAGCTTGATGTCTATCTCATTATTTCTTCTTCCATTATCTTAGGGTGTTTGTGGACTTGAATCCATCCAAGAGTTTTTCCTTGTCTACTTTGCATACTTTCCAGCACATATTATGCTGATATTAATTTTCAGCAGTCCATTATTATTTGGATTACTTTGATCTAGCTCCTGCATGACCCAATTATATTTCCATTCATGTTCTTTGAGTAACCTTGGATAGCTAACACCATCTTCTTTCTTGAAGCAATTAGATTTAGCCTTTTTATGACTGATCCTATCAACACTAGTATTATCTTGGTGAATTATTACTTTCTCCTGTCTTTACCCATCTGATTTTTTCAACCTAACATGCATATTAAACTTTTTCCATGCCATATTTGATGACCTTCATGCCATGGAGGATGACCTTCCACTGTGCATTCTAATAGTAATAATGGAGGTGCTATCTCCAATCTATAATACTATTCCTTGGAGATATTGTCACTTTATCCATGCATACATATCGTCCTTCTTTATCAAAATACTAGCATTTTGATATATATCAATCTGTGTAGATTATATCTTCCCATTGTGTACTTCTTTATCTTAACACTTTTTTAGTACTTTTTCTATTTTAAATGTAACCATTACATCTAAAAATGGGCATACAACAAAATGTTTTGTGAGCTAGAACCAAGATATACCATTTTGGTATTATATGCACAATTTTTCCTTTTATGGTCACCAAAATATTCATTCTGACTTCCTGTGATCTAATTTGTTCACTCCTAAAATATGGATGAATACCTAGAATCCTCTTTCCAAGACCTTTCCAATGACTTCTTCCTTGCTCAATTCTAAGTTTTGAGCAAAAAGCTATGATCCTTTAAAACTTGTGTTTTTTATCTGATGCACTTCTTATGCAGTGATCACTTTTCTCTGAGCTAATGGATCTTATATCTTTGTTGGACCCTACCATAAAGTTCCCAGGGCTTCAACACCTCTCCTAATGCAGGTCTAAACCAGACGAAACCCATGGGATTCCTTTCTAACCCCTTTTCCCTTCTTTAACATAGTTTTTGGGCACTAGCCCCTTTTCTTCAACCCTCGATTTGCATGTGACCATGGGATGTGACCTGGTGCTATCAGATAGGTTCTTATCTAAAGCCTTTAGATATTTGGGGCTCTAAAACTTTAGGATTCAAAAGCTCTTGCTACATCGTGCCTCAATTCTCTCGAACATCGAATTGGAGAACACTCGAAGTGGGGTGGATTTATGGTCCATGGTTCCTCAACAACCGATGGATAGGATTTATTACGAAACTCTGGGCTTTGAAATTTCTAATTTTTCCATACTCTCCAACCTTTCGGAGTTCCCATTCTTTGGATTATGGTATTTGTTGCCACATACCTTCTCCCGGTCAACAACCAAGATCAACTCTGACCTCCAGTAGTTCTCGACTCAACGCAATTGCAACACAATTCCTCCAGAGTACCAAGTCTCTGGACCTTTTAATTTGGCACCACACATCCCCTTTTATCAATGTTTGAGATATACTCTAGCCTTTGGGCATTCAAGAGTCCTTGAGCTCGACTTTTTATACCTTGAATCCTCCAAAGTACCAATTCTCCGGAATACGAGATCTACTATCATGTGTCCCTCCTCAATCAACGGTGAGGATTCACTCCACTCTCTGGATCTTCGAGAGTCTTCAAACTTTAACAATTCTTGGCCAAGTTTAGCTACTGCACAATCCATCAGGGCCCCACTAACCATACTCAAGGGAAGTGTCACGTGGTGGAATAATAGAAGAGGACACTTTGTCCCATCAGGCGGGTGACACGTGTCACGTTCTAACTAGAATAATAAATCTTCAAAGGATACATAACTCACTGACATGTGGCATGCATATCATGTGTCCACATCATCTCAGGTGATGTCAGCAAGTCACGTCACTTCAGGACTTTGAAGGTTCTGGGACTTTGGAAGATTTTATAGTTTCACACCTCAAATATCTCGAACGTCGAACTCTCGAACTTCTTAACCTTCTAGACGGGTCAACGTAGTACAGTTGTAATCAATTAAGGTGGTGGCATGTGGCAGACCTAGATAGGTCCATGTCACCCTAGGTGACGTTATCTTTCCACATCATACCCAGTACTTCGGGACATCAGGGATTTCTTTCCTTCATGCAACCACAAACCATTCTTCTGGAGTGCCGAAAATTTGAACCTTCTTAATCTTTGGACATGTATCCCTTGGAATAGATGAACTGAATTGACTCTAAGCTTCAGGACTTTAGAATTTATTCACTCTATCACACTCCATTTCTTCTGAAGTGCCAAATTTATGAACTGTTGTGATATATACGGCTCACAACCATCCATGTGCAGATCTATTCATGCGTAGATCTGATGATTGAGATATGCTCTTCCCATTGCACCTTACCTTCTGGTCTTGGATTGATTTAATGGCTCTGATTTTTCTTTGGCCAATCCAACGGTCAATAGCTTTTCCCCGGATCTACGACGTAGATCCACTCTGGGACTTCGGAGCTTCGATGCTTTTTCTCCCTTTTTAAGACAAATAACTTCAAACAGTCATAGCAGTGAAGTCCCGAAGGACTTCAATGCTTATCCACCATGATCTTCTTCCCAAATCGGATGGTTTTGAAGGATCCTCCTTCTCTCAAATAGATCCTATAGTCCAAATTATAAAATTTGTGGCCCAATATCATGGTTGTTGTGGTATCCTTCCTTTGTAGGTTTTCTTGAACCACTATACTTCCTGGGATTCTGAACACAGTCCAAGTGTTCACACGTTGCCTTCCTGGCACTTAGGAATGCTCTGAACTTCGAATTTTGTCCCTCTCGACAACAATTCACTCTGAAACCTTTCTTCATTAACCATTTACACGGCCCATCCAGGATCAGTGTTGAAACTACGCTCTGATACCATTTTGCAATGTCCCTGACCATCAACCTCTGTCGGGTAACGCTACTCAGTTAATATTATCTTTTGCACCTACCTTTGATACCGATTTGTAACCTTCCCGGCCTTAAACCGACAGGCTAGGAAACATTACCTCGAAAAATAACATGCTCAAGCATACACACATATATATGGATATATTTCTAATGCAATTTTAACTAGACATTAACATTATGTTCATACACATATTCTTGCGAAAGAGACAATAAAACATACCAATATTTAACAAATGATTTATGTTCTGCTATCACACAACTTAATGCAGAAATAACAGTAAAACCATACATGCAGTAATCACAGACAAAACCATAGATATAACAACATATAAAAATACACAGCATGTAATTGAACAGAGAAATGGGTACTTATCTTTTAATTGAGGACCATGAATTGCATGCAGACCTTCCATGAACCTCCCATCCTTAGACCACACTGCTAATCATGCTCAGCAGTGGGTCACCCCCAACCTGGGACTAAACTCCATCGGGCAAGGGATTCCTAGGCTTGGCATGAAAAACAAGGAAGTCGCAGAAAAAAATAGGAAGGATTTTATCCTAAGAGCCACTTATGGCCACAACCCACATACCTCATTCCCCACATGCCTGTTTCACCCCAGGAGGTTACACCATCACTATTACAATTCCATCAACTACTACACCTCCCTTTCCTTGGGCTTCAACAATAGACTGGACTGAAAGTCTCAGAGTACTGTAGCTTCTACCGGACTCCCTCCAAGAGAACTTACTTCCCCATCAAACTATCTCACCCGGGGAGATTTTCTCATAGACCTGACAGCCTGCTTCTTCAATTTATCTCTTAAGTCAAATGGACACAGGTGATGTCAACAAATGAATTCAACTAATGAAGAAGTGATGGTAACAACTGAAAATGATTAAGGGCATAGAATATGGAAGCAAGCCAATCTCAGCCAAGGAACTACATTGGAAGGAACAACTAATTGCTAAGACACAACACAGGCTCAGGTACAATACAGGTGTGTTGGGCTCCATGAGAAATACACAGGAAAACTCCAGTATATCTGCAGGTTCCAGGCTCTTCCTATATCAGTACGTGCTTCAGTGGGGAGTGTGGTTTTTGGTGCAATTTTGATCAAACCAGGGTCCTTCTCAGGCTACCAACAAAAGGTACCGAGTAGTCTAGAACGCTGGCATTTTCATCTCCTCCGAAGATAAGAAGTCTCACCTGAAGCACTATTGAGACAAATGGATAGGGAAGGAAAAGGAAAATACTTAGGAGGATTCAAAAAACTTTCAAGATTCATCTCGATATTGCACAAAACATATAACTACATAACATATCTGAACTCATATGTGCAAATACTAGAACTACTTATGTTGCGGAAAAGAATTCAAACATAGATACATCATGTGGAACTTATGAACCATAATGAAGTATTGTAAAGATATGATGCAGAAGGATAAACACAGAAAGATGCAACACTATTTTAAAATTTTGGATTTTTATTCATATATTAACTTTAGATATTTATCAATTAAAAACTCATAGATACACATTAGCACAGAGATATAACTCCCAAAATGGTGTACAGATTACATTACAGACTCAAAACCTGACTTCTCAGCAGTATCCAACAACTATTACCAAAGCCTTACACTTCTAATACCAACTAACCAACCAAAATCAATAGAAACCTAGACAACCTAACCCAAAAAAAACCTTTTACAATTACATTCATCCCTATATATAAGATAGGTCATGTCTTATGGATTTGTCTTGCACGCTTTCTTGTTCTCTTGCAACCACTTTTTCTTTGTTGGCGTTGCACTAACCTTTTCACAACTAATTTATGTTGCTTCTCCTTGCTCTATTGTCTAACTTCTTCTGAATCTTTTGCAACTCATACTAGGCCAAAAATGTTACTGTAGTCCTTCTTGTGCAACTCCTTATCCAAAAATGAAGGGCCCAATAGGCTCCAACCACAAACCTTGACTCATCCTTGAGTCAAGTATTTGAATCTTTCGCAACTTCCAGGAACAAATGTTGTTTTCCCTTGTCCTTCTTTTCCTCTTTCTTTTTCTCTTTTGCTTGTGCTTTTTCCTCTTTTGCCTCTTCAAATGAAGGGCCCAACTCTAGGACAAATTCCAAGGCCTGCTTTCGCACTCCTTGAAATCTTCCAACTTTATCCTACCACTTCCTGGAAAGGAGTGAGGCCTCTACCACAAACTGTTGGGTCTCCTTTGTAATACATCCCTTAGGTTTGGATGCAACCAATGAGTTCCATTCAGAATCTGTTGTTCATCATGACTATTTGGATGCAACTTGTATTTGAGTTGTCTGATAGGACGGATTAACGAGGTAAATCCTATTGGGCGATTCTGGAATTTACTATGCAAGTTGGACAAGGACATGTTTGATCCCAAACATTTTTATTTGACAGATGGGAATCCCGACGCAAATACCGATGGCATCTTCACGTATCACATCTTTATGGATTAACTGAATTCATATGGGTTACCATAATAGAAATAAAAGTTGTGACTGGACTGGGTTCGTGTGGCACATAATCTCAAATTGCATTCGGATTCGTTCTCCCTCCAACCGCAAAGTGGTCCCCATCATATTAATCACTGTCATTAATGGATTCTTTATGCTTATGATCCTGCATTGCTAAGTAAGAAGTTATGCATCAAGCAACACTTAAAAACAAAAGTAAATGAACTACATGTCGCGGCACAACACTGCACACATCAAATTTATTAACTGAATTTACAAAAGTTGCATAAAACTTAAATCTAACTACTATACATGCTCCTTCGGACTATATAAATTGTAACACCTTGTTTCCCCCAATCTGTAGATATAACTATATTAGCCAAGCAACTATGGAAAACCTAAAGGTGTGAATGTTTGATTTGATGGACCTTTGTACAAAAGGTCGATGAACGTAAATTATTTTATTTTAATAGAAAATGGTTACGTGTTGCATTACTATTGAAAGAGGGGATGTGCTAAAAGAAAACCACAAATTCTATGAAAGGTGGTGGAGGGGACCCAGAATGGTTGCGTTAACCTCCACCGAACTAATACCATGTTGGAATTAATTTCTCAAACAAGAACAACCCTCTGAGCCAAGAATGAATTAAAGTTGGGATGGTAGGTGGGAAGGGCTCCTCAAGAGTTAATGAGGGGATGGAGTAGACCGCCCATCTGTAAGGCTTCCAGACCTAACCATGGACTGGGAATTCGAGCCACATGCAACCTTTCTTAGAAAGGAAAGAAAGGAAGTGTGGTGGGTAGAGGAAGACCTGTGAAGAAAATTTAGAGACGAGAGAAGAAACTCTCGAGGAAGGACAGAAAGAGGAACAGTGAGTTCTGAACACAGAAAATAGATATTGAGTTAGGAAAAGGAGAATAACATTTTTCCTTATCTATTTATGTATTGGGAGAAGGACAGTAACCTCTGTCTATAAATTTCGTTGAGCTAGAAGTAAGAGATTGAATCTCAAAGCATCGTGGCTTAAGCTTAGCGGTGACCAGTGATAAATCCATTAGGAGTGATTGAGCCTATGGTTGGGTGGAAACAAGAACCCCTTTTAGCAGTCGCATCATGCCTTATGGTTCTGATAAGTGTTTTTATGCCTTTTTCTTTGAATTGGAAATAATGGATGCACGCTTGTATTTATATGCCTGTAAATGTTTTTTGTATTGAATGATTATGTTAAGAGCATGCATTCATTACTTGAGAAGTTATACATCTACTTTATTTTCTTTATGCTCTAGTTTAATTCCTCAAAAACAATTTCCCCAGGGAATTTCCCTCACCATCCTAGAGTCAAGTGAGTACTCCCCTGACTGCGAAGGTTGAACCTCGTAATCACTGCGAGGATAGAGTATATTAAGCTCAGGATAGGTAGTGCATGTATGCACTGAGTCTCTGCAAGGTGGGTAGAAACTGAGACCATCTTAGGTTCTAGAGTTTAGTAATTGAACGTAAGGGGTGAGTGTAATAATTCTTCCAAGCATTATGTTCAAGAGAAAGAGCACAAAACTCTTAAGCCTTTCAAATCCAACAAAGCTAAGGAAGAATAGTGAGATTCAAGTATCAAAAGGGAATATCCTTTCATTTGGAAGATGAACGGATGAGATCTGTTCAAGAGGATCCAAGGTCTGTCGCGATCGTGAGATTTGAAGAAGGGGCACATATGTTAACACCTTGAATCCCTCAGTCCTCAAAAGTTCAACGAATGTTGGTAATCATCATGAAGGGGATGGATCCTCTGAAACCCAAAGTAGTGATGTGACCTTGACTGTAGATCCAAGGATCTATCGGGACCTCCTTGACTGTCAGATTGGCAAAATCAGAGTTCACACATCGGGAGAATCGCACGTTGGTGCAATTAAAATTTCAAAACCCAAAGTTGCGATGTGATCTAGACTGTGGGAATGAGGAAGTTCATGGACCATCATTCTGACATGAGAAGATTAACGCAAGGAGTACATGGGAATTTGAAATTCTCTAAGGACCAAGCTCAGAAGAGATAAGCACTTTTCAGAAGCATAGATGAGGTCCAAGAGGTGAACTTGTTTCAAGTTCATAAGCTCAAGAGGGAAAGCAGAAGTCGAGACCCATACACCAGGGCTTGTAGGAATTAAATTGAAGGTCAAGACTTTGAAATATCTGAAATCTTCCAAGTCAGGGAAGAAAGCGAAATCTCAAGAGGAGGAGAAACAGTGACCGTTGGATTGAGCACTATGAAAGATTTGGATCGTTGGAATCCATGTCCAGACAATTTGAAGAGCACGCAGGAGGAGATTAGATCTAGGTAGTCAGATCTGAGCGCAAGGACCAACACTCGTTGGATCCCAAGGAAAGTGCATGAGGCCTAAAACCTTGAAAGTGCCCAGGAGAGCGGACTTTGCGAAGTCCCAAAGTTTTGAAACCATCAGAACCATCCATCATTGGGGTTGACAGGTGGAAGAAGATTTGAGAGTTTGAGGATGCGGACATCGAAAGAATTGGGAAAAAGAGAGAGTTGATATTTGAAATTTCTGAAGACCGGAAATTCGAAGCAACAAGAGTCATCGATGTGAAGGTGGACACGTGACACCAAATCTAGAACTTTAGAAGGGAAGAGAGGAGGAAAAGGTCTGAAGACCTAGAGAAGATCTCGATCATTGATTGAGGAGGGAGTTGAAAGACCATCGATCTGGTTGAGGAGGCCAAATTCCTGAGGCAAGAGCAGAACCGACGATTGAGGATGATGTGTGGTAGATAATCTGTCGTTTCG
>JASDQU010816267.1:54733-73523 GCA_032191745.1 Picea mariana
GCCTTGTACTTCATGTACCACATCAATTCTCTATCCCTAAACATGGTTTCCAGCTGCACAATATTCGCTACTATGTCTATGATCCTCTTCATAGACCATATTTCTTCACATGTGAACAAATGATGTTCCGCATAATCCTTACCCATTCATGGAACACGGGTAACCTCAAGGTAATATATTGATTCTCCATCATCAATCTTGAAATAATTCCTCCAATCTAACTATTGTGTGTCATAATTATCAATAATGATACTCTTCTTGTTGAAGTAGCACTGAATTTTCCTTCTTTTTCACTCATACCTTTTCTTCTATCTCCTTCTACTCTTTCTCTTACTATTTCTCCTATTCCAGTCACCTCACTATCTATTTTTATTTCTTCTTGATTACAAACACACAAGGGGGGTGGTCCAAAGGGGGGGTAATTTCGTATTCTTCTAATATTTCTTGTGAGATGACCCAGAGAGCTTCCTACCTGCAACCGAGAAATACCATCCACTATCACCAATTATTTTCCCTCACCACTAGGGAATCCTCCATATTCTTCTCCTTCTCTCATTCCTCTACTATGTGCCTCATATTCCTCTGATTTTACAAAATTATGTAACATCCAAGGGGTTTGGAATTCATCCCTTGGACCCTACCACCACCACCACCACCACCACCACTTATACTATTACTGGTATCCCTACTAGACACCCTACTCTCAATGTTGTGCCTCTTCATGGGACTATCTTCATCTATGATTCTCTCTGGCACAATACACTCTCTTGCACTTCCTCCTAGTGTAGTCTATTTTCTCTTCATCCTAGGACTGATCCTTCATTGTGTGCCCCTTTATATCTTCCTTCCACTCCTCTCCTTCACTTTTCTTCTTAACTCAACTCTTCTTGCAAATTTATTGACTCTTTTTATCCTCTGCTCCTCTAAGTCCATCCTCCTTGCCTCATCTCATCAACTTTTGGATCCTCCTCAATGAATCCATCTCCTCTCTCATTTTTCCCCATCGAGATCCATGTGAATCAACCCTTTCTCCATGAACATCATCTTTATCGAGAGTGGGATTTCTTCTAGTAGACTTTTCCTAGGTCCTTCTGTGGACTTTCTTTCATCTTTGCTAAAAGAATAAGTGTACTCCACAAAAAATTCAACTATATATCGTTCCTTCACTTGAGGAAACCAAAAATCAATGGATTGAGCCCACTTGTTTTCTAATTCCTTCAGCCTATCAATCATGGCTTGATCCCAAACTATTGACTCAGCTAGTGGCCTCAAAGAGGTATTAGTGGTAGTCTCCCTTTTCATACATTCATACAATAAACAAGGAAATTAAACAAATAGGAGCTTATGCATATTGGTGTATAGATACTTATCTTTCCATCACTTCACATTGAATCTTAGACCTTGAGTTTCCATCTGGGAAAATTCATTCTCCTTGGTCGTTAACTAATCTTGAATTTCCTCCCGAGATGGATACCACCTCATTTATTTCCTTCATCATTCAATACAATACTTTCAGGTCCCGACAATGAAACCATTTGTTGGATCTTTTCACACTTGAGCACATCCTTCCTAACGTTGGGGGGTTAAGACCCAATGTTCATCCAGATTTGAATGTAATACCACAGTTTTGAGACCCCATATTAAATAATTTATTTTGTTTATTTGATGAAAGGTTGAAGCACCCAAACAATTAAAAGAGGCCAGAGTACCTAGGAAATGTAATACTTTGATCATTATTAATAATAAAATTCATCATTGGCTATAATATGGAGAAGGAAATGAGTTATAGGGGTCTATGATTCCACAGGAGATGGGGATAAAAGGGATAAGTCTTTTATTATATTTTATTTACCCATCTTGGTTTTGATTGAGAAAAGTGGTTACATGAGATTTTGGGAGGAAGGCCATGTGGTTCTTGATTTCATGTAATTATATAAACCCCTATTATGGGTTGTTTGGGGGTTATTCTCCATTCACTCTTTCATTTGGTTCATTATTCCTCATTTATTATTGTTCTTGGTTTTGGGACATGGGAACAAATTGATTAAGAAAGAAGCCATTGTTTTTTTGTTTTAGTAATTACTGATGTATTCTAGCCATGAATTGGTGTTTGTATGCCTGAGATGCATTGCCATGTGATACAACTTATTCATAGTTGTAAATCCTTAGTGTCCTGGCATGGATATTCTTGACCATGTGCATTGGATCCATGGAGAGAAGTGGAAATCCTGAGGGAATGCATGGTAGTGAATGGGATTCATTGTCTTTGGGTGGTGCAAGCTGGAGAGAAGAGAGATGGTGTACTTTGGATTTTTTTGTGTTGATAAACCTTTGATATCTTGAGTGATAACTGGTTTAGGAAGATGAGTGTCACTCTAGAACCCATCCTTGTGGATTTGTATCCCTGGCTCAAGGGTGACCAGCTTTTGAGACTTGGAACAACAATGTCTAAGGTTGGGTGGAACATCCTTGGTCCACAAACAATTGGTGATTGGTTTTGTTTAATATAAGTTCTCTCTATCACAGTTTCCTTTGATTGTATATTTATTTCCATTGTGTATTAATTATTATCTCTGAGATATGTATTTTAATGTGCCTGCTTGTTGGTTATTGTTATGCATGGCATGATTAAGCATCAATTTTAATTCTATCATGAATCTTTATCAATGCATGGGTAGTTATTGTATTTATTTCATGCTTCTCTATCAATTAATTGTTATCAGAATTTGACATCATTTCTTGAAGTGAAATTTGAGGTAGAGAGGCCAACCTCTCGGTGGATAGGTACGTTACATTGACCAAAAAAAACCCCAAAGCATAGACATATCAATATTCATCCAAGGTTGAAGAAGGTCTCACCTGAGATGCTATGAGGATCATAGAGACCATGTGGTCTTGTGTTGGGGATGAAGGACTAAACACATTGAGATCCATCAATGTTTGCGTTCATATAATCCATTGCAAATTACTTAATAGATAAAAATTCATAAAAGAAACAACAAATTCATTCAGACACATAATTGGCACATCATAGGCTCAAAATCAATGCATCTTTATTACTCTCCTCATTCCATCAAGCACATACATACATTAATAAAATCATATTTGACAACAACAAAGTCTCATATCTCTATGGGAATTCCATGTATCTACAATACATCGTTCCACGTTCATCCTTTCAGAAATTTCACTTATGACAAACTCAGACTAGAATTGGAGACATTACAATACTACAGAGGCTCGGAGTGAGATCTTTAACAATGAACAATAAGAAATGATCCAGTGAATCAACCAAGAGAGTAACTCTATGAATCAAAAAAAAAATATTTTCATCCTTGCTTCCTTTTTTATCCATCAAATATTTGTAGCTCCATCTTGCTTAGCTCTAATCCACTCACTCTACTGACTCATAGTACTACATGCTTATGTCACATGCCTACATTCCACGTGGATTTTTTGGAATTAGAGAAATCTTAACTAACTTGCCAACTCCTTGATGACGCACACTACCCCTCAACCCGCAAGTCAGAAAGTCAACGTCAACAAGATATTTCTTTCTTCACTGGCCCGAAGAGCTTTCGCAATAGCTCTTCTATTTCCCTTTCGGGAAATCTGCACCCACAACTAACTTCAAGAAATTCCCTCTTACACCTCGGGAGATCAGACTTCTCACTTTCACAAATCCGGTGGTCAAGCGCCTTGTCTCCAAATCTCCGAAACTCAAAAACAGTCAACGCTGACCTTTCCTCTTTCTCTTTCGGACTTCTCCTTATCGCAATTTCGACAGTTGTGGTGTCAAGCAACTTCTTCCCGCGATTCCTGAAATCTGATTTGCCGAAACTTCAATGCACTCGCAAGCTTTGACTTTTCAATAGCCCCTCATTCCATCGGGACTTCGGACTTCGCGATTTCGCGAATCCTAATGCAAAGAGTTCGGAACTTCACTCCATGAAACCCTGAAATGGTCAACGAAACTTGACTTCCGTGTCAAAAATGTGCCACCTGTCCACTTGTCGACTCTGTGGCCCACATGATCCTTTTGTCCCTTTTCAACTTCACATTTCGCGATTTCGTCAACTTTGATACCAAGTCTTCGACCCTTCCACTCACGAAATCCCAATAGGAAATTTCATGAGTGATCCAATGGCTCCTGGCTGACTTGGATCGATGGCTCTACCTCTCCTGAGCTTGCACCTTTAGGAATACTCGTGGTAACTCCCCTGCTCCTTCATGAGATCTGACGACTCACGGGACTATCGCGGACTCTCCACAGAGAATTTCGATCGTCCGTCTCTTTCCTTGAGAACTCGTCCTCCTGCAGTCCGACGTCGCTACGCCTTCCCTCAAACTTTCAAAGTGCTTGGCCTCTTGGCTTCCTTCGATTCCTTCAAAGGTCCAAATCCTTCTGAACTTCCTCGCAACTTCAAGTCTTTCAGAAAACTCCTGCTCACACTCCTTGTGGCAGACCTTCAAACACTTTCAAGTGCTTGACTTCCTTCGACTTTGTGCATACCTACAGCAGCAGTCTCTTAATACTTCGCTCAGGTCCACAACTCTGAGGCTTCACTTAGCCTACGCACTCCTTGCACAGCTCCTGTGCCTAACTGCAATTCTGAGTGAATGAGAACAAAAGCTACTCTATCTAATCTTTCAAGGACAAACCTCTAAACTCTTTGTCAACGCACTCCTTACAGATAATTCAACCACACTCCTTGCAGAAACTCTTGCTCAGATAGAGAAACAATTGAAACTCATTTCTCTTACTCTCTCTCTTAGATTTCAGACATTCAACAAGAAATCATTCATACATAGCCTAAAATCAAATGTACAGTAGAAAGAGTAAAATAACCATGAGCATAACATTCAATATACATACACAGAGAACAAACACAACGCCATGAATTTGAATCAAATCTTTCTCTATTAATTCAAATTTCTGTACATGGGTGTCTTCACACAACTCTCTTCTTCTCTTCTATGCTCTTAATTGGCATAATATTCATTCTTATGCTCTTCACACACTCTCTACTGTTACAATGCACAATGAGGGTGTCTATATCACATTTCTCTCTCTCCTTCTAAACTGTCTAATCTAGAATCAAATTCTATTTACTTCCATTAACTATCATAAATTCCTTCTACCTACTAAGGACGAGAGTGGATCACTCAAGGTCTGGTTACATTGTAAAAGTGTGCTCCTTCTTAATTATCTCATTTAAGATTGGCGCATTAACTTCAAGATAATTTCAACATTTGCGTTGGGCACTTGTCCAGCTGTCTTTTTCCTCTCCGTTGGCTCGCTTGAGATGCTCCTGCATCACTCCTCTTATGGATACTCCATGTATCCTCGTTCTACTAGAAATAATCATTTAGGGTGATTTATTGAGGATCGTCTTCTTGATTCCAGTGTGCATTGAAAAATCTGGAACTGGCACTCAAATATCAAAACTAGATATGGTGTGCAAATATAAATACTAGATATGGTGCATGCTTATTGTCAATCATTGCACATATGCACACAAAATTTGAATGAGTGTGCATAAATTTGTTTGTGTGTGGGTATGATACAAACCCAAAACTTTGGGTTCCACCAGAGAAGAAATAAACTATGCAGGAGGAATACCCACAAACGTTCTGCCAATTTTGAAGAAAATAGAAGTTAAAAATGCAAGACTCCATTTTTGGGCAACTAGAGTTTCAAAACCACATATGAGATATTTCACTTACCTTCATTGATAGCCCTAATAAAATAATGGTACAACATGATGGAATGAGAGCACTGAAGGGGGTCCATTCCTTGGGTCAGCAAGTTGAGAGGAACAAGAGATTATGGTTGGAATTGTTGTTGGAGGCTAAACAGATTGTAGAATTTTATTTTATGTATATTACGATGTAAATTTGTGTATGGATATCAACATAGTTTTGTGCACATAGGATGACACATAAATGCAGGGAGGGAAAATGTAATTACGTTTCTATAATCCCCAATTTAATTAATGCATAATGTAGATATGAATGTGGCTATGGTGAAGTGATGTCTATGTGAATTTTATTTCTAAATTTTAAGAAGTAAAATGTGATGCTAACTACCAAGGGACATGGACAGAGATAGAATTTTATTAATCCACAATAGAGGAGGGGTCTATAAAAGGGGGTTTTACCCGTGAATTTAATTCCCAAAACGTTTTTTTAATTTTATTATCATTGTGTATAAACCTTCTATTTTGTTGAGTGTTTCCAAAGCCAATCATTGAATACATGTAAGAGAGTGTTTGTGATGAGTCCCATACCATAGTTATTGGGATCATGGGGTTGAACTACAATCATATTAGGGAAGTGCAATTCAAGTAAGAAAGAAAAAGGGAGGAAATTCATATGGCCAAGGGGATAGTTTTAGAAAGCCATGTTTTTGCATGAACATAAAGCATAGAATATGGAAGAAGAGAACTGAAGTTGGAGAAACAATGGAGGGTGAATTTTGGAGAATTTGTAGAGATAAAGACTAAAGAATCAAGTTTTCAATATTACAGAAGAATCAAGTTTTTATCCATGAAGAATGAACTCTTGAGAGAGTTGCATTGGAGCAACAAGCTTGTTGTTGTTTTTGTTTCCTAGTAGTTTTCCTTGCAGTGAACTCCCTTGAGTTTCCTAGTAGTGAGATTCTTGGTTACCTATGCTGGAGAGACCTTGATAAATGAATGGGATGGTTGATGGAATAATATCAGTGAAGGGGTACATTCCTTGGGTTGGGTAGGTCGAGAGGAAGAGAGATGGAGGGAATTCAAGATAGTTGTAGGAGAATACTAGTGGGTTATGGGATTTTAAGATTAGTGAGTGGATAGTGAGAAAGACCACCCTCTTTTTTGGATTCCTATCCCCAGATCGAGGATGAATTGATTTTGATATCTATAACAAAAATTCTATGGTTTGGTGGAATGTCCATCCGAAGCAACCGATTGCACGACTATTTTAAATTTTAAAAAGATAAGTGTTGATCTGTTTTGTGAGTTGTTTTATGTGTTTTAATTTGTGTGTGAGAATGAATTATATGTTGTTGTGATGAATTTATTAGTTTCATTCATGTTTATTTTAGAATGTTGTATATGCATATAGTTCATGGTATCAACAATGGTTAAATATGTTTTTATTCCTATAGATGGTAAGCTCCAGGATCAATTAACGATTTTATTTTATTTTATTTTATGTGTAATTTCACATGTAATGAACCTTAGTTAGGATGGGGAACTTTACAGTCAATTTTTTATTTTTTTTATAAATTGGATCATAATTTTCCACTTATGTCAAGTAATTTTGGTCTAATATAAGAATCACAAAAATATATAAGGTCCATAAAAAATAGTATTGAGAAAACTAAAGCCTAGATTCTCAATAATCAAACTAGAAAATAATATAATTTTTTCTCCATCTCTCATCGACCTCACACATTATAAGGGATGAGTGCAAATGAGAATTCAAAACACCCTATGTAGAGAATGCCTTGGTAATATAACCAAGAAACATATTATCATCTTCATTGATGGGAGCTCCAATTCATACATTTTGTCAGAGAATAACCCAAAGAAACAAAACATATGTTATTACCCTTTTGTGTCTGAAACAAACTTACCTTTCAAATAGGGAAATTTTTAGGGGATAAATTTATCCCATAAGCTAATTTTCCATGCTTTTTCCCAAAAAAGGATTCGCTAATTTCCATTTTTTTTAACATGATTCGCCAAAAATCTTTAGAATAAAATTATTTTACCTTAAAAATAGCCAAAATTTTATAGAAACTATATGAAATCCTTAGAAATTTTAATATTTTTACAAAAGTGTCACCAAACATTTTATAGTTTGCATATTAAGGACTAGTAATATTTTCCATGGTTTCTATATTCTAAGATAAATTTCCATCCTTAAAATTATCCCTACTTTAAAAGACTAGTAACACCACCCAACTATGATGGAGGAAACAATATACTTGGAAGAGGAGGCCCAGTACTTGAGATGGATGTCCTTTGAACTAGAGAACTCACTCTAGCCATAAGAGAATAATTGAAAAAACCACTAAATCCTTCTTGGAACCTTTATTCAAATGACAACATCAATATAATCTCATTGTGATCACTAGCCTCCATTGCCTTTGTTATTACTAAAACATTTCTCACCACAAACAAAGGAAATGGATGAAAAAATAGTCAACACAAGCATATCATACTACCAATAATTATGGAAGGATTACACTCAGTTTGATAATATAAGAACAAAAACATACAAAAGTGGTTATGAAATTATGTGTGTATTCAACACTTTTAGCGCATGCACATTCACACAGGATAACATGGCGTACAATGTGCACAGTGCATGAACTGGGCGACTAACAGAAAAAATACCCGCATGGATGCATAAATGGCACATTGATGATTTTGGTCAGGCCTCAACCTCTTCTGGGATGGAGTGGATCTCCCCCATACCCAAAATATCCCCCAAATTATTCCTTAGGATCAATGAAAGGTATGTGAGGTACCTCTAAAGGCCTCCCATTCACATTTGAAAATAGTTTGGAAAAATCTTGTCATCCTCCTATAAATAAACAACCATTTATGCAAAAAAAGAAGAAGCAATTTGATTATTGTTATGTTGTTCAATTTTTCTTTGAGAAGCCATATTTCTCCTAGAACTCTTTGAGCATTCATAGAAAGGGTTCCACCTCTCTCCTCTTGACAAGTTCAACCATCAATTCTTCACCATTTTATTTTCATTTTTATCCATTGTTAGAAGAGAGAAAGCTTTGTATTTGGGGACTTGAGAGCCTTCCCATGGAGGAAGAGGGGACTCATAATTTCCCATATTTCTCCAAGATGTTATCAATTCAAAGACCAATCTAATTTGGTAGATATTCCTTGTGTCTATTTCTTGCATTAATTTAGTTGTTACATGCTTAGTTTAGTTTTATTCCTTTGTTTTTTACTTGTTGTTCTCTACTTAGTTGAGCCACTAATCAACTAACAAACTATTGTGTTGTCTTTCTATCCTAACTAGATAGTTAAGGGACCTCTTTTTGCTCACCCAAGTGACAAAAATAACCCAATAGATTGGCAACCATACTAGGGATTTGGATCAAAATCCCCCCCAATTAGGATGTTAAAGTTTTCTCTCTCACTCATTTGTGTTTTTAGGGATTAAAACCGACCTATTCTCACTTTCAGAGACCAGGATTTCATCCCACTTGAGTGAAACCATTTTAAATTTTTTTCCCACCATATTCTCCATGTGTGCAGGGGTTCGGGGAAAACAATCATGATGTCCACGCATATTCACACTCTGTCAGAACTCTTCAAATGCACACTATATGCTCTGTGCACTAGTGTTTCTAGTTTAGCCACACACTTGTCTTATTTTTCTAAATTGTAAGGCTTGAGAAAATCACTTCCACCAAGTATATTAGATTTGATTTATGCACTATTATAAAATCCATTCAAAGTAGGCTTGGAGATACACTCTTGCATACATATATTAAAAACCACACCTAGGCATTTAGAGAGGATAAAAAGAACCCTTTCATATTTTACTTCCTTACTTGCCACATGGATTTCTTAAAGCTTAGCATGTGAATTTCATTATCTACTTTTATTTTACAAAGTCACCACACTAATTCAGGAATAGAAACGTATTTAAGTAATCTTAGAGTATGCTCTTTCCTCGCACCCCAGTGTGATCTTGGAAATTAGAAAAGAGATTGTCTAAACAAGTCTTCATCTCACTTAAAGAAAAATCAACCAATTTCTAGGAAAGGAAAATACCTCTTATCTCATTTTGGAACTTAAATCTAAGACTTGTAAGGGCCCATACATTCCCACATGTGGAAAATATTAGGATAGTTTCAAATTTCTAGAGTAAATCACATAGGAAGTATAAAAGCATTGAAAGGGACCATACATGCCCATATGTTCACAATATAGGGACAATTTTTTCATGCTTTCTTAGATTACAAAACATCATAGGGAGATAAAAGAGTCAAAGTAAGGATTTCCATATCCACCATCTTAGGTTAAGATTATTTCATTTGCAAGGGTCACTTGAACAAATTTAGTAAGTTATCTAAACAAGACAATTAAAGGACAACAGGATGTCCACCATGTTAAAATATTTAATTTAGACTTATTAAAAAAAAATTCATCATCACCACTCCTTTCACACACTCTCACTCACTCAAAAAAAAACTTTTTGATAGATACTTGAAACTATTTTGGACTTCACTTGTTTAGTAAAGAGTATTTTTTACACACCATCATAAAAATGAAGTTGGTCCATGACCCCAGTTTCTGATCCTACTCCCACATTCTAAAAATAAACCATAATCAACCCACTTTCTAACCTCCACAGGAGGAACACAAAAGAATTTGGCATTCTAAGTTATGATTTTGGGGATAGGAATCCAAATAACTCCCCATCATCATTTCTCACTTGAAACTTAGAAAGTTATGAATTAGGGTGCCAAAATCCTCCCACTCAAGCATTCCTACACCATAAGGCAGGGAGACACCTGTGAAGGGTCGAAGGTCGAGGTCCAGTTGTTTTGTGTGTGCCTCCTTGGGTCACCCAACCCTTGGAAAGCATCCAGCCTGTGAACATTTTTTTAGGCAGAAAATATAAATGTCGTGCTTCATGGAGATAGCTTAGTAACCCAATACAAGATTTACCCAAGGTGGTAGTTGTGGGTTTCAATCACACATCGGTCATATTTTGAATGACTATTGGGAAATATCACCAGTACTTATGGGATATTCCCCCTTCACTAGATTCTCCTCAAGTGGGTTCTGACCCCATAGTCGAGTTATTTTTGGAGGTCTAGTGTTATTGGAGAGTAAGGACATTACATCGAATATGACACATGCACTTCTTATTTTATTTTTTCCCCCACGTACAGTTACAAAAATCCCAAACAACTTTTCACATTGTCTTGATGTATGATTTTCACCACTTGATTACATGCAGTTTTATGAATACATTTTTTAAAGTAATTTGAAAACAATTTGTCCTATCATTCTTCACCATTGTTTTTCACACACCCACCTATAGGTCATAATCATAGAGGAACCATAGTATCCATGTCATTCTAGGAGCTTGAGAAACTTTCCCCCAATTTTCAATGGTGTTCCTATTTTTGCTGAAACATCAGAAGTACCATTACAGACACTAGTTAGTGCTACGGTACTAGGCTCAGGACTACTAGGGGCCACTTTTCTTGGAACTAATATCTCAAGAAACTCACAAAAAAACCCTCCACCACAAGGAGGCAGAGATCAAACTTTCTCAGGAAGTACAATCTCCTAAGGAAATACTATCTCTCATACCATGGAAAGACCCACCCCTGTCATGCCCTACTTGGATTCACTCAACATCCCAAATTTAACCAAAATAATAACTGATCCCATATTGCACGACCCCACTTGGACGAATATGCCCACAAAGATACCTTCTGACATTCCTAATTTTGAAGGAAAATTCGGAGTGGACCAGGCAACCATTTCATGTCCTTTCACTTGTGGTGTTCTTCCAATAGCATAATGGAAGATTCCATTCATCTACAGTTATTTCAGAGAACCCTCATGGGAACTGCAACCAAATGGTATGTAGATTAGAAGTTTGATTCCCATGAAACCTTTGAGTCTCTATCCAAATCATTCTTGTCATTTTTTCAACTCCCTATTCATCATGAAATTGGTTTATAGATTCTTTCAGAATGCAAACAAACCACCATTATTCATATATCTGACCATATTCATGAGTGGCGTAGACATCAAAGCATATGCAAGGTGGATACCACCCCAGAACAAAGGTTAGATTGGTTCCTCTGATCGCTCATTCCTACCCTTTCCAAAGATGTGGCTACAACCCTCACCCAAACTGAAGACAAATCCATCACCAAGGTGAAAAAGTTTGACCTCATATACTCCCAATATGGATACCTATACAATGTTCTCCCAGATGCTTCTCATCCTTTTCTCTTTGGTCAAGACAAACCTGGAACATCACATGTCGTTGATGGGTTGATTTGATCCATGTCTCATATTCAGCCACACGTGTAGAAGGTACCCACATATGGTACCAATATATATTTTCAACCATATGGGGGAACTCCATATTACACTCCCCCACCACCCCCTCCACTATTCCTGACATATCCTTTGAAGACCATGGGTGCACATGTATGCACTCCCCTTCCTCAACCAATACATGTCCTGCAACCAGTTCCCCACCAACCACTTCATATCCACCCAGTAATAATGGATCCACCTCCACTTCTTACAACCCATATGGACCTCCATAAGGTAACCCATATTATCCCTTCCCAGTTCCTCCACAACATGTTGTACACCCACACAGACAACACCAGGAAGGAGTCAATTTCATCCAACCTTCCCCTCTTCAACAAGTCAAATATTTTAAATAGTTGAATACGACCAATCCACCTCACCAACCCAATAATAACCATAATAAAGGAAATAATAGGAACCAATGACAAGGAGGTAACCCCCATAAAAAAAAAACCCCAAGCTAGAGGAAACCAACGCCAACCCAATCAAAACCCTCAAGAGGGAAAGAAAAATGGCCAACCTTAACAAGGTTGAAATACAAAACCTTCGAACCATTATCCTTGCGCATTATGTGGTGACTATGGCCATTACACTCACCATTTCCATCAAATCTCCAAATACAAAGGTATGAACTACACCATGAATCCTCAACAGGCACCCAACCCCTAAGGTCCACCACAGGGAACTACCACTTATATACCACCACCACCACCGGTGGTATTAAAAAATCCTATTCCACATCAAGGAGTCCTTAACACTCAACCAAAAGTGGCCCAATTCCCACACCACCAAGGGAAGTTCCCTCCACCTGACCAAAGCCACTCAGGTACCACCACCGAATGCAGTATCCTTCTCACCATTAAAGAGAAAATCCTCTTACAAACTCGCAATCGCCAATATGGTACCCCCTCTGATCCATTACCCACCACTTTGGAATCTCCCCAACCACCAATTGGACAATCATTAATGATCCCTCGTCCTAACACTGAAACCATCTCCCACATGCCTCGTGCACCATTGTGTAGGAATGTGCATAATCCCCATGCCCTGGCTACCCATAGCTACAATCTTATTGACGATCTCACTCAATCACCTGTTTCCATGTCAGTTATTGAAGTCTTGTAGACATTCCCTTCCCAATGAAAGGAATTACTTTCAAAATTGGGGGTATTAGACCTCGCAGACACCCATCTAATCACATTTGACTTAAACAAAGAAGACCCATGACTCCCATCTTTAGTCACATTCCAAATTTCTGTCAAAATCTAGAATATCATTGTCCATCACTGTATCATAGATGAAGGATCATCCACTTTCATCATGTCTAAATCGGTATGGAAAAAACTCGGTGCACTCGAGTTGATCCTCTCCACCATCACTCTTCAATCTTATGAAAGTAGACCATCCAAACCAGAAGGATTGTATCAACATGTTTTGGTAGAGCTAGGGGGAAAGACAATCCTCATTGACATAGAAGTAATCGATGACCAGCTCAATTACAATATCCTTTTTGGTTGGAGCTACATGTATGCCATGCAGGAAGTGGCTTCATCAGTATTTTTCACCATGATATTCCCTCACAATGGGAAAATCGTCACCATTGATCAGTTGAACCACCATGAACCTAACTAATATGGACACATTGATAACATCCTAACACTCATCCTCTCAAGCGTCGATCCTATCCTAATGATAGACGTCGGACCAAGGATATTTCAGGATCAATCCTTGATTGGTTCATACCAAGGCTTCCCTCACCCCATCCCCACCACTTCCAAAGTTTGTGTTGTCATGAATGATGGAGTAGAGATACCCAACCCCACCCCACCCCCGGTCCATGCAAATCCCATCAGAATCCACATCTACCCCTTCTCAGTAAACCCCAATACTTCCTAATGAACTCCCCGTACAAATTATTCTATATGGAACATTAGATATCCCACCACCCATGGGTCAAATCCTCTCTTGGTAGATGGTCCCATAGGCCATCACCCAAATACCCTTCTTTTACCCGCCCCCAGGAGTAAAACCATACCAAGTTGCAACTTCCCTCACCTTACCTAATATGGTCATAGCCATCTTTGTATGGTATTTAGAACCCCCATCCATGGTACGAGGTTTAACATTTCATCCTCAACTTGTGGTACCCTTAGTGAAAGACGTGGCCCCTTCACCCACTCATCCAACTGGTCACATAGTTGGGGGCATTGGTACCACCATCGGGAGCCCGACTACACACCATAGGGGAAACACCACAACCCAACATGACATATAGAAGAAAAAGGAACATCTCTTGTATTCCACCCCATGCATACCACCCCCATGCACATTATGCACCATCGGTGGACATACTACCAACCTTTTCCTTACCTTACCTGAGTTGCAGAATCTCATTGCAAAACCCGTAAGTACACTGCTACTACCCACACCAGAAGCCCCATCAGCCTCCCTGGACCCTTCTTCCTCCAAACCTCACAGTTTAAGAACCAAGCACACTTGTGCTATCTACTCTCAATATGAACATTACAAGCACCATTTCCAAACCCTCCCTTAATTTCGGAACACCCTTGTAGCAGTGCACCAAATCACATTTCCCAAACCATCCCAACCCATCTCCTCGATATCAAAAATTACTGACATTATCTATTTTTCTACATCATTGAACAAGTGCATCTGATTCCCTTGTGTGTTATGTTACCAAATGGATCATTACACATATTGGTGCCTACTCATCATTGAGGAACTTGAAGGACAATAAGATTCCATCCCACTCATTACACCAATGGTATAGAACCTCGCAGACCAGGTTGTGACCAATACCCATACATGCAGTCATGGAATACAACTTACACATCCCACCCTCCATCCGTTAACCCCTCTTTCCATTCCACCACGAAGAGAAGACCTCCCCCCAAACCCCCCAAACTCTCTTGTAACATTGATTTACAAAATTTCCCCTCCCTCGTCCCATGGTACATCAAATTCATATATGGATGTTTGGTTCATGGTGTCTACCAATGATCACCATTCCCCATCCATAGGTCCATATGCCTTAACGTCTACTAATGCTTCACCCTCATCCATAAACACCTTGCCTATTAACCCCATGAATGTCACCACCCCACTCTCACCTATTATAGAGTCTGTGTACTCCATCACCTTTCAGTCAGATGAAGATATTTTGGAATTTATTTGCACACCATATTAACCTTGGGATTCTTTTCATCATTGATCCATTTTTCTATCTCACAAAATATTTCGGCCACACACAGATGCCCCTGTCTATACCATCGAAGCTAAAGATTTCACCCTTTTGGGCATGTACACTGGTTCAAGAATCTAATACCCATTCCTCACGTATTTGAAGAAGTTAACATGGCCAATATCTCACCCACAATCAATATTGACATCTCGATCAAACCCAATGTTGTGGAAAAAATCACCATGGGGGAAACATGCTCCCTAGAGGAAATTGTAGCATACAAAACCCTCTTCCAATAATATCGGGCCGCATTTTCTTGGTCATACAATGAAATTCTAGGGTTATACCCAGCCATTGTTGAACATCGCATTGACACTTGGCCTGACATTTCCCCTTTTCACCAAAAGAACCACTCCATTCACCCTTCCAAATCCATGGTGATCAAAGTCGAGATCGACAAACTACGTACAACTGGCTTCATATACCCTATCACATACACATCCTAGGTCTCCAATCCTGTCCATGCCAATAAAAAATAGGGTACCATTTGAGTTTTCACAGACTTTCGCGACCTAAACCAAGCTTGTCCCAAAGAAAACTTCCCTACTCCCTTCATCGATCAAGTCATCGATGTTTATGCCAGTCTTTAATTCCTCTCCCTCGTGGACAGATTTTCCAGCTATAACCAAATCCAAATCCGCCATGTGGATCAGTACAAAACTTCCGTCACAACTCTTTGGGGCACCTTTTCCTATAAGGTCATGCCCTTCGGCCTAAAAAACATTGGGGAAAATTTTCAATGCATGATGACATATGCCTTCCATGATCTTGTTCACATCATTCTTTCCTACTTGGATGACCTCACAACTTGGTCCAAGAATTGTTCCCAACACACAGAAGATCTAGGGATCATCTTTGAACGTTGTCAAAGGTAAAAATTTTGGATAAAACTCCTTAAATGTATCTTCTACGTCACTATAGCCCACCTATTTGGCTTCATTGTATCCCAGAAGGGCATTACCGTAGACCCCCTCAAATTTCAGGCAATCAATGAAATTCCCCCTCCCAGGAAATTACGTCAATTGCGGAACCTCCAAGGAAAATCCAACTTCTTGTAGTGTTTCCTCTATGACTCTACCATTCACACCCATGACTTCCTATGATTACTCTGATGTGACATCCCATTTCATTGGGACCCCCATGCCCAAGCTACTTTGATTCATTCAAATATGCACTCAGCAAAGCCCCCTTAATTAATCCCCTAGACTATGATAAGGATTACATACTCTACCTATCTACCTCACAGATTTACGTCATCAAAGTCCTTATCTAGGTTGACGATGATCAAAGTGAAAATTTCATATACTAAATTAGCAAGAACCTCCTAGGGCCACCACTTAGATACAACCATGAGGAGAAGATATGATGCAGGAGCATTGCTCCAAGCCAATTACGTGCCAGCTAGCCAACACATCAAAACACACATTCAATGAGAGAGAGAGGTGTAGCCTTCTCGATTTTCAAATTTTGAGAATGTAATTAAATGTTCTAAGGATAGTAGAGCCAAAAATCCATGCATATGCGCAGGCTCTAGTAAAGGTTGCCTTAAATAGGCTGTAAGGTTGAGATCTAGATTCGATTCAGACTAGACAACCATTCAATATAATTGAATGTAAATTAATGAGAGTTGGTGAGGATGGAGGGAAGAGCTTGAGGAGCCCCTCTTTGTAAAAGGATATTCTTTGTATCTAGTAGTTAGTTTTAGAAGGGGAGGAGAGATCCGAGACTCTGTTGCGGTCCGAGCTCGAACACATTGTAATCAAGCATTCTTGATTAATACAAACATAGTAGTTTTTCCTGCATGTTGTTGTCTACATGTTTATGAGTTCATGAATGAATGTCTTTATACGTTGATGATATGTTGTATATGTATGTTAGGTATTCATTTGCAGGCATAGACATAAATTACTGTCTGTGAGTTCTTTGATTCCAGGTTTGGTTTCTTTGAGGCTTCATGCAAGAGGTTGCATGATAGAATACTACGGGTTCTGTAAGCCTGTGCAAGAAATGCACTTCTGAATTCTGTGGATTCAGACTGTTAAGCCCTAATATTGGCTCATTACCACTTAATTGGGGCATATTAGATTAGTAATGTTATTTTATTTATGTCAGCTTTAGGCCATTAAACCTCCTAGTCTCCTATATATACCAAGGAGACANGGGGTAAAAGGAGGTTTCCCCCTCGAAGAGGCTTATTATCTGAAATTATCTCTTTTTCAAGGCGTTGAGTACTTTTTCTTAGGTTTTTCTATGCTATATTGATATTTGGTTCTTAACATATGGTATCAGAGCTCAAGGTCTTGGGGTTTCGCTGCTACATCTGAGACACCGCGGAATTTTTGCTATACCTTTTTTTCTACAACGTTTCAGAAGGAACTTCTTGGAGGGTTTCTAGTAGACGGATCAAGGTACATTGGGTTCAAAATTCAGCTCCTGAGGCCATATACTTTCGGAGATACAGCCTGTACAAGATAGGGTTCTGGAATCATCCTGAAATGAGCCATTGCGGAATTTTCACTATAAAAACTTTTATGTAACGTTTCATATCCTGTACTTTGGAGGAAATTTAGAGAAATTAGTAATACAGCTGTGGTAAAAATTTTAGATTCTGGGTCATCCTAAATTTGTAGATACACATTGTGTAAGACAGGGTATCTGACTAGTCCTATTGACTAGTCTCTAGAAGGTGTTCCAAGTAAAAAAATCATAACTTATTTCTAGAGTATCCAAATTGTGTGGGACTGGTTGAATTAGATCGTGGACAGTCTGTAGTATTTTGGGTGCGAGTTTCATAATTTTATATCAATTATTTTGTGCGGGGCATTCTATACAAGTGAGATCTCCTGGAAAGGCCAAAAATATGCAAGTTGTGAGGAAGTTACCGTAAATTCCACTTGGCACATCCAATTTTGATCAGACCTGTGGCATTGCAGAGAAGAAATATCAGAGAACTACCTAAAAGAATTTTTCATACCAAGAAGGGCCGAAACTTGGGAGATAGAATAGAATAAATATTGTTTAGCAGAACCACGTCAAAATCAAGACTCAAAAGTGATATTTGGCCAAAATGCCACCCAAAAAGGGACCTTCTACACCAAATAAGCCTCCAGAAAATCCTAATTGGACTCTTGATGAAGGTGAAGAAATGCGTAGGGACATAAATGATTTACAAAATAAGATAGTAACCAAAGATGAACTACAAGAGATGATGGATTCAATGGAAGCTAAGTTGGATACTAAGATGGATTCAATGGAAGCTAAGATCATGGAAGTAATGAAAAAATTCGTAACAGAGAAGGCACCCAAAAGTGAAAATGCATCCCATGAAATTCATGATGAGGACACAAGGAAGGTGAATCAAGAATGGAGAAACTCCAACTTTGGTTTGAAGACCAACCATGTTCCTAAGATTGACATGAGGAAGTTT
>JASDQU010816267.1:79261-104853 GCA_032191745.1 Picea mariana
GGAAGACTTCAAACACTTCAAAGGTCTCAGCCTTTTCTCCTACTATGAAGCCTGTATCATTAGCTCCCACCTACGTTCTAAAGATGTTGTCCCTCTTGAGATTTTCAAACTCTTACCCACCAAAGGGTGTCTCAACTTCTGTGATTCCTTGCAGCTATGGATCTGTGCACAAGGGCACTTTTCCTCCTGAACTTAGTTCTCTCTGAAACCTTGAAAGGTTTCTCGACTTCTGCACTCTCTGCAGAGTCTCTGCACACAAAGGTGGTATCTGTCCTGAGCTTCAAGACTTTAGAATAATTCCTCTCTTGCTCCCACTCCTACTGCCTGACGAGCCTTCAGATGATTTTCTGTTTGTCAACACTTTACTGAGGTGTTGGCCTAGTGCACTCCTTCCACAGGTCTTTATTCTCTTGAGCTGCAATTGCTCAGGCCTCTGGAAACTTCTTGCTCAAGAACTCCTTACTGATCCTGCAGGGTGTTCAGTAATCCTGTGAAGGTATTCCTCCTCACACTTATTCTCCTTTCTAAACTCAAAGAATAGTTCTTTCTGTGCACACCTGCACCAACTCAATGCCCTCCTGGCAGAGTTTTCCAGAATCCTCAGTGATTCTGTATTTTTTCCAAACTCAAAATAGATTTCTTCTCCTAATGCATCCCGTGCATTCTCTCAATGCCCTCTTGGTAGAGCTTTACAAAATTCTCAGAAATTTTGTCTTCTCTGTGCCTTCTATGCACCTGCTCAATGACCTCCTCGCAAAGTTTCTACAGAATCCCTCAATGATTCTGGTGTGTCCTGTGCTCTCTTCTGCACAGTCTTACTTCCAAGGTATTCAACAACCTTGAGGATTCTCCTTGAGTCAATGACTTCAGCTAGTGCACCCTCTTGACACATCTTTGTTTGAATCCGCAGAATTCAGAAGTGCACTCCTTGCACAAGCTTACAGAACCCGCAGTATTCTGTCATGCAACCTCTTGCATGAAGCCTCAAAGAACCCAAACCTAGAATCAAAGAACTCACAGATAGTAATTTTTGTCTATCCCTGCAAATGCATACCTAACATACATCTACAACATATCATCAACGCATAAATACATTCATTCATGAACTCGTAAACATGTAGACAACAACATATAGGAAAAAATGCTCTGTTTGTATTAATAAAGAATGCCTGATTATAATGTGTTCGAGCTCAGACCACACAGAGTCTTGGCTCTCTCCTCCCCTTCTAAAACAAACTACTATATACAAAGAAGATCTTTTTACAAATAGGGGCTCCTCGAGCTCTTCCCTCCATCCTCACCAACTCTCATTAATTTACATTCAATTATATTGAATGGCTGTCTAGTCCGAATCAGATCTAGATCTCAGCCTTAAAACCTATTTAAGGAAACCTTTACTAAAGCCTACGCATATGCATGGCTTTTTGTCTCTACCATCCTTACAACATTTAATTACATTCTCAAAATTTGAAAATCGAGAAGGTTGCGCCTCTCTCTCTCATCGAATGTGTGCTTTGATGTGTTGGTTGGCTGGCCTGTAGCTAGCTTGGAGTGATGCTCCTGCATCAAGATAGCTCTAGCAGTTTTCCTTGTCATTCAAACGTTGTGCCAATACATCTCTATTTGTACCAATAAAGTCATGGTAGACTCCAACCCCATGCATTACTTATTAATTCTCTGCCAGATGAATAAAACATTCTCTCACTGGATCGTCATCCTTCAAGAACATGAGCTAGAGTTTACCACCCCAAAGAGAAAAAAATACCTTGTGCTCGCTGAAATACTCATAGAATTTCCATACAACTCCTCTAATCCCCTAGTCAATGAGGATTTTCCTTATGAGAATTTATTCCTCATATCGTTTGCAGACCCATGGTACGATGATATTTTGGTCCACCTTTGAACTCAAAAATTCGTTCCTCTCCTTTCTCGGAATGACCTTTGTTGTATCTGACACCAATACTCATGGTATCTCTTCATAGGGGATGTTCTCTATCATAGAGGTGTCGATACTATCCTTCAACAATACCTCATCCTTGAAGAATGAAAAACCATTCTCAATGATTTCCAAAGTGACACATGCAGTGGTCACTTATCTGGCATGTCAACTACACAAAAGATCATACAACCAGGTTATTTTTGGCCCACATTGTTTCATGACTACATCCACACAGTTAAGAAGTGTGAAAAATGTCAGTTATATGCACATAAGACATGAGCACCCCCTTCCCTCCTTAACCCCATCATCACAGTCATCCCCTTCTGCAAGTGAGGCATATATTTCATGAAATACAACCCTTTGTCCTTCAATGAACACAAGTACATTGTAGTGTTCATTGAATACTTCACCAAATGGGCCAAAGCTATTCCCACATTCAAAAATACGACCAACAAGGAAACAAAATTTTTCTTTATCCATGTCATGTTCGGCTTCGGGGTTCCCCTCCAATTAGTATCTGACCATGGTAAACACTTTGAAAACAAATTATTTGCAGAACTCTCTGCCAAATTGGGCTTCACTTATAAATTCACCTCACCCTATTACCCACAATTTAATGGGAAAGTCGAAGTTGTCAACAAAATTCTCAAAACCATGCTTCAACGAACGATTGAAAAACACAAGACCAATTGGCATCACATTCTTTTCTCAGCCTTATGGGAATATTAGACAAATATCAAAACAACCATTAGTTTCAAACCATTTCACTTAGTACATGACATTGATTCCATACTCCCCATTGAGTGTGAAATCCCCATGATGCACACTGTGATCGAGATCCTTCCCAACACTCCACCATTGGAAAAAAGGTTGATCGCCCTAAAATAATGAAGAAACTAAGAAGTGTTCTAAATCCATCTTTAAACATCAAGTCACCCTTCGATATTTTATCAAAGGTGACCTTGTGTTATCCTACGATATCGCCCACGATACCCTTGGCCACGAAAAATTTGAATCCCTTTGGCAGGGACCCTATGTAATTCGTCATTCCCTTACTAAGGGATCCTACATTATGGATTACCTAGAATGGGCTACCCTCAAGGACCTAGTCAACAAGTTATACTTGAATAAATTTTACCCTTGAGCCTAACCACCTTACCTTAGGTTTTCTTGATTTCCTATTTTTTTTTAGCCTTTGTTTTATGGAATTAGCTCTCTCAATATCCAAGTCTAATCTTGTGTCCTTGTTTTCAATAGATAAATAATCTATTCACTTATCACATCGGGTACGCGGACGAAGCCAACCACTAGACCTGGAATGTCGCTTCAGAAACATGGGACATTTACACTCTCGACCATGTGTTACTCCAGTCCAGTGGCATATGCCTCAGCCCTACCACCAACAACCAAGTTGAATATGTTATCCTCATTGGTATCCTCTTTGATCCTAGTCACCTTCATATTCATAACCTTATCATTCTCTTATATTCTCAACTCATCATCCTCCATCTCAACAATGTGTATTGTGTCCGTGATCCATGTCTATATCGGAAGTACCTGCAAGTCAAACTTCTGTTACGAAATTTTGAGTCTATCACATTTACTCATATTTCTAGAAACCTCAATCAAATGGAAGATCACATGGTGAATCAAGTACTGGATTGGAATTTATCACATTAAACATACATGTCACATTCATCTATCATCAAATAAAAACAAGTAAACACACCATATCATTAAAACATTAGATGCATAACATATATAAAAATGGTCTACTCATATATAGATCATAGGTGTCAAAATCCATGTTTGATACAAAAAAATATACAACATGCCTTAGGTCCATGGCTAGGCCCTCTCAATAAAACCTTGGTCTATACAAAATGGGATCTCATAAGACTCATATACATCATACAAAATTAGGCTATGCCTATGACAGGTCACACTATCAATTAGGGAAACCCTAGTTGGGGTACATCCCCACTAGATGAGGGGTCCCCTCAACAGGAATATCTCTCGCAAGGATCTGCTCTGTCATGGTGTCCCCTGCTATTCTTGCACATCAAACCAAGGATTTCCAATGCACTACTCTAGGACTCCCTTGTCTCGAATCCACAACCACAGGTCCTGTGACACCCCATCCAGTACAACCTCGAACCACCGCCTCAACTCCTCCATATCCTAGTCTCGCCCCCCCTGCTACTATTTAATATGCCTAGCGGTAGGAACCACCATCACTTCATGTGATAGACCCTCCATAGGATCGTTGTATCGACGTCGCCTCTTTACCTTCCCCTCTGGAACCCGCTCATCCTATAATCCATGAGCTACATCAACCTCTCAGTCGTTGGATCCCAAATCTATAGATCCAAAAAATAAAATATGCATCAGTACTTGGGCCATAAAATAATATCAAATAAACGTATATGTAAAGATAAAAAAGTACAAAATGCTCACCTCTTTTAGCCCACTCCTCCCCTGGTGGAAAGTGCATATCTGGGTGGTACCAGAAATCAATCCTATGATATGAGAATTCATAGAACACCTATGGGGTCTACCACTAGACCCACTCAAACAGAGTCGTAAAATACTACCCCACATGAACCCCACCCTGACGTGGCAACAACTATGCCCACCTCACTAACTTGGGATCGTGCATCCCAGGAGGGTCCAAAATTGGTTGCGGATGTAGTAGCACCACTTGCCAAAAAATAAAGGCACATAAAATGGAACCAAGGGAAAAATCACTACCTATGGATACCATACATCTATCTAACTAGGCTACCATACAATCATGCATCATACAAGACCAGGAAAACATGCGTCCCCCCATAACCTACATGACAATCTCCATCTGAGTGCCCAATATGTATTAGGTCCCCAATGACTTGTAAACCCATACAACCATAGTGAAAAAAATATACATCTCCAAGGAGTCAATAGCGTCTATAGAAATTGAATCACCACTCATCACCATTTTCCCCGAGCAGTAGGAGTTGTCCAGCTCCCACACACTAACCCATGTAGGGATCCTAGGTTTCACTTCCAACTTTGCTCCCTAAAAAGAGAGTCTCATTAGAAAATATATGTCAATCTTTGTTGAGATGTGAATCTCCCACCCTCGCACCACAAATACCTATCGATTAGTCTATCACATCCACACAATGAAGTCCAGTAGTGCCTCCTACAACTGGATCAATGAACGAACAAAGAATGTCAACAACCCGACTTGGGCTAGATGTTGTTGGATGTGACCATCCTCCCTCACCATCCTCCATAGAGACTCCCAGTATCTCTCACATCACTGAAATAACATCCTCTCTCACTGATCTACAACCTACATCCAATCCAACATATATGTATTAGTTTTCATCATTTAGAACAACTCACCAAACATACCCAAAGAAAAATATGTTTTCCCACATGACTGTGTTTGAAAACACATGTATTCCAACAGAGGAAGAACACCTTCAATAACCACTCACACAACCAGATCAAATATCAACACACTAATTTTTTGACGTGGTAAAACCCCTACAAGGAAACATCCATGACTCTAGCCAACACGACCACTTGGAGTAGTTTATTAATGAAAAATAAAATATTACAGAGATATTTTACAAGATATTTTCTCACAATCGATCATCGAAAAATGAACCTCCATGCTCTTTAAATAGAGATCATGGACCAATCGGGTGCTAAGACACAAATCAATGTTTGTTAATATCGAGGAGAATATGAACTGTTGGATCACTATATGTTGAGAACATATCGTTTCCGTCGGATTTCCTAACTACAAATGCATATTAATGCATACTAAAGAAACACACTTTTACCTAACGACACATTAGACCAAGTAAATCTTAACTAAATCCTAAGTGTCTAAATATCCTAACATCCCCCCTTAAGAACAACTTGGTATAGGATTGAAGGATTTACAATATTTACCCAATAGGATAAGGAAGTAGGCATTAGAGCCTATCCCCCCTTTATGAAAACTTCATGAGCTCCTAACATAGATCAAAGTTTGGAAAACTTCACTTCTGTAAGAGACTTTGTGAAAATGTTTGCAACTTGATCTTATGTAGGGAAAAAGAGAACTTCAATATATTGATCATGAATGAGATTTCTAATGAAGTGCATGTGTAGCTCGATGTGTTTTTTTTGCTGATGTTGAACTAGGTCTTTGGCGATCTTTATGGCACTCTGATTTTCTCACCAAAGGCTGGTCGGATTCTGTTGTTGGAATCCAAATTCTGAAAGTATCTATCGAAGCCACAAGGCTTCCTGACTTTCATTTATCATTGCTTGTTACTCTAGTTCTGCTGAAGAAAGTGAAATAGCCTGTTGTTTCTTATAGGCCCAAGTGACAGGTCCTGAACAAGGGCTGAAAACATAACCTACAGTAGACTTCCAATCATCAGGGTCGTCGACCCAATCTGAATCACTAAAACCTACCAATAAAGGAGTCCCCCATGAACTGTAATGTGTCCCGAACTGAATTGTACCATGGACATCGTGAAGTATCTTTTTATTTTTTTTCCAATGTCTTTCATGGGATGTTTTCATATAACAGGGAACAAGAACAACAACAAAGGAAATATCGGGACGGGTATCAGTCAAGTATAATAGGATACCAACTAACTGACGGTACATGGTGGCATCAACTTCAGGAGAAGTACAGGTGGCAGTAAGCTTGACTACAGACAGGAAGGGAGAAGGGGGTGGTTTACAATCATCCATGTGAAAACAATGAATAAGGTCACAAGAAAACTTAGACTAGGAAAGAAAAAAACCTACATTGGTTTGCAAAACTTGGAGGGCAAGGAAATAGTGCAAAAATCCTAAGTCTGTCATTTCAAATTTCTTCTTAAGGTTGGATTTCATATGGTTTAAAAATTTTGAGTCACTGCCAGTAAGGATAAGGTCATCAACATAAAGGAAACATATGATGAGATGGATTCCTACTTTCTTGGTATAGACATTAGGATCATAATGGCATCTAGAGAATCTAGCATCAATAAGAAAGCTATCCATTTTTTCATACCAATCTCGGGGAGCTTGCTTAAGACCATAAAGAAATTTCTTAACGAGAAAAACAAGACTAGAGTCATTCTGGACATAGCCAGGAGGATGTTCCATGTATATTTCTTCTTGCAAATGTTCATGCAAGAAGGTGGATTTAACATCCATCTGATGGACCTCCCATTTATGTGAGGTGGCAAGGGAAAGAACAAGGTGGATGGAATTCATTTTGGCTACAGAGGCAAAGGTTTCATTATAGTCAATTCCATCAACTTGGGAAAAAGCTTTGGCAACTAACCAAGCCTTTTTTATTTCAACACTTCCATTTAATGCATACTTAGTGATGTAGACCCATTTACATTTGACAAGTTTTCTTCCTTTTGGAAGAGGTACAAGATACGAAGTATTGTTTTCCATTAAAGAATAATAATCTTCATTCATTGTTGTATCCCAATATGGATGACCTGAAGCTTCTGCAAATGTCTATGGATCATGAGTCTCTGAAACTTGAGCCAAAAGAGAAGAGTCTCGTTGTAACTTTGAATGTGTCCGACGTTGATTTGAAGGATCACTAACAATATCACCAACTACTTCTCATGTTGAACGGACCCATGTAGGAAGCGGAGGAGTTGGTGTTGGTTCAGGTAAAAGGAATCATGTGGAGGAAGGTGAGCATGCAGATGTGTATTTTAATCCTCACTAATATCATCTGAAGAATAAACCAGAATAGTAACAGAAGAAGGAACAAATGCCAAAGATGAATTGCAGGTCGAAGAAGGCACAATCACCGAATTAGGCACATAGGCCATGAGATTTTCATCAAATTTAACATCTCTTCTAATAATAATTTCATTATAATGTGGTTGAAGGATTCTATAACATTTGACATCTTCAAAATAACCAACAAATATACACTTCTCACTTTTAGGCTGCAATGCTTTCCTTTTCTCATCAAGAATGTGAGCCCATGTTATACTGCCAAATACATGGAAGTGACTTACATCTAGTTTAATTTTAGTCCAAGGTTCTCTCGGTGTTATACTTTTAAGAGCCTTTATTAGAGTGTGATTTACTATGTAATTTGCATAGTTGATGTCTTCCACCCAATACTTTATATTTAATCCCTTAGATTGGATCATACAATTATCCATTTCTTTTAATGTGGGGTTCTTTCTCTCAACAACAACATTTTGTTGTGGTGTGTATGGAACAATGTTTTGCATTTGGATGCCATGTGTAGTGTAGTAAATTGCAAAAATATTATTCACATATTCACCTCCATTATCTGTTATTAACCTTTGAATTTGACGTACATATTTGTTTTTATACAAGGCCCTTGTAGGCCAAACACTTGTCAAAAAAATTTCTCTTGAGTTTTAAGAAGTAAAACCAAGTACATCTGGAAAAGCCATCAATGAAAGTTAAGAAATACTTGCGCCCCTAAAAAGAATGAGTAGAAAGTAGACCACACAAATCACTGTGAACAAGTTGCAAAGGGCCCAAGGCATGCTAAGAGGCATGTTTGTCAATATTGTCCCGATGATGTTTTCCGAGAACACGACTGGCACAAACACCATCTCTGCATGAAACAAGAGGTAGTTGAGTCACCATCTATTGATTACATAGTTATTGCAATGAGTGATAGTTTAGATGACCAAACCACTCATGACAAAGTTTGCTCAATTCATCACTATGAGCAACAAAAACTGATGAAAAATATGATGACCCAAAGTGTCAAACTTGTACAACCTGGTAATATAATAAAAAATTCTAGTTGCAAGAACATTCTTAGGATCCTTTAGATCCTTGATTACAACTTGGTGAGGTGAAAAATCTACGGTCTTACCTTCACCTGAATGAGTGATTTGATATACTGATAGAAGGTTGCAAGAAAGACTTGAAACACATAATACATCATTGAAATGACCATTATCTACTTGAACTGTTCTAGATCCCCTGACACTAATATATCTATCATCACCAACAAATATTTTCTTGGTGTTACATTCATTTAGATAAGAAAATATGTCTTTATCCTTAACCATGTGATAATATGCTCCAAAATCAATAAGCCACTCATTAGAAGAAGATGTAGAAGTTGTGTTGAAGGAGAAACCAAAAGAAGAAAGTGCATGTCCATGAGAAGAAGAAGAAGAAGTAGAGTCAATAATTGTGTTGTGCTTCTTCATTGTTGTTTCTAAATATGAAATTGTCTTGAAACATTTGGACTCATCATGACCATCTTTATCGCAAAAGATGAAATGTTTGTCAATCTTCTTATTTTTATATTTGGCTCTGTTGTCACCATTAGGAGCTTAAGTTGTCTGAGTGGGTTTGGGACCCTTATGTTGCTTGTTGTTGTAGCAAGGATGTTGCTTCTTGGGATTCTTGGGTTTATCTTTCTATTGGATGACTAAGGCTTTGTTGGAGGTACCTGCAGTGTTGATTACTCCAAGTTGTACAAGCTTATCTTCCTCTCTAATCAAAGAAACAAAAAATGACTCAAGACTTGGTTTTTGATAAGCTTTCCATAGATCCTCTCTCATGGAATAAAAGCTAGATAAAAACAAAAAATATGCACTACCTAGCTTAGAAAGAATAAGATAGATGTAGCACTCTTCCTCCATCTTTATCTCACATTCTTCACATAAAATTATGAGTGTTTTAAAATTAGATATATAGTCTCCAATGAAAGAAAAATAACTTGGAATTAAAGTCAGTGCTTTATTTTCTAACTGTTGTGCTTGAATAATATTGAGTTTACCAAACACAGATTCATCCTTTCCCAAGATTCATTGAGGTCGTCAATTTCTTTAAGGTGGAACCTTAAATTAGGAGAGATGGGCATCCTGATTAGTCCAGGTGCTTCGTCACTCCTATTATCCCATTTGACTTTCTTATAAGCATCAGTGGGTTCTTTTTCCTTTCCCGAGGTAATCTGGTACAAGCCTTTACTTCTTAATAAATACTCCATATGAGATTTCCATTGGAAGTAGTTGGTGCTAGTAAGAAAAAGATTACTAGAAGAAGCCATATTAAATATGTAGATAATATGGATTTAAAATTGAAACTGATGATCTGGATGGAAATATCACAAAAAATTAGGCAGTTTTAAAAAACCAACACTAAAAACAGATTTCAGATGTGAACATTATGCCCTTTTTAAAAAAGGAAGAAATGGTAACCAAAGGACCACGTGGTGGTGTAAGTTTCTTTATGAAGTGACGTACTTTTATAAAAAGAAGTGGGGATCACTTTTACAATGAAGTTACTTTATGAAAGAAAATCCACATGCAAAATAAATAACTCTAAAATAAAATATTAAAGCTACTTATAGTGATTCACTTTTATACTTGAAGTGAAATACACTTTACAATTGAGCGTGAACTTTTTCAGAAAAAATTAGCAAAAAGCGAGACTTGAACTCAAAACCTCTTACTTAATAAAGAAACTTTTAGCCAAATGGGCCAGCAAAACATATTGTATTGTTTCTCAAGAGGATTGTTGTTTTTGTTGTTGAAGACGGCCTTGGAGAGCGTGCTAAAAAACAACTCTTTTCACATAAGAAATTTTTTTTGCTTCTCGATGACAACAAGGGTTATATCTAGATTAGCTTACCCAAAAAATGCACCTTTTCCTATATGTTTTTGATTTGTCAAAATCACACAGGGAATGAGTCAAAGAGAATACACAGATCTAAAATAGTAGCAACCCAAAAACAAATAATATAAAACTAAAATAAAACTAAAATAATACTCTGTAAAAATTTAAAAATTGTGTATTCATGCTTTATACCTCCGGATCTGTCTTAAATGGCCATATCTTGGGCAAAAAAAAACTTTTTTGAGTGAAACAAAAAGTGTTCCTGACTAAAATGAGCACTCTTGATGCAATTTAATAGTACTCTCAGCCCAGAAATTTATGAAAATGGAATAAAATGGAGATGAGGCAACTCATATTCAAGATCTCGATCTACAACATGAGAAGGTCTTCAAATAGGCTCTTATACCATGTTCAACAACACATGTATTCCAACATAGGAGGAACACCTTCAATAACCACTCACACAACCAGATCAAATATCAACACACTGATATTTTGACGTGGTAAAACCCTTATGGGGAAACACCCATGGCCCTAGCCAATGCAACCACTTGTAGCAATTTATTAATGCAAAAGAAAAAGATTACAAAGATATTTTACAAGAGAGTTTCTCACAATCGATCATCGAAAAATGACCCTCCATGATCTTTAAATAGAGATCATGGACCAAGCTGGTGTTAAGCCACATATCAATGGTTGTTAATATCAGTGAGAATATGAACCGTCGGATCACTCTATGTTGGGAACATATCGTGACCATCAAATTTCCTAACTACAAATGCATACCAATGCATACTAAAGAAACACACTTTTACCTAACGACACATTATACCAAGTAGATCTTAACTAACTTTTGAGTGTCTAAATATTTGAACAGACTTCTCCATGAGTAGTCATGCACTTCTGCATGACTGTTTTCTTAACAGTCATGCCCTTCTATGTGACTATTCGGCTAACAATCGTGCACATCAAAGCGATTGTTTTCTTAACAATCATGCGTCAACCACATGAATGAAACCCAGATAGTTGAACACATGAGTGAAAATTTTCATATAAAATACATGTATATGTGCATGGTTTTCCTTCCAAAAACCACACACATCAATGCGGTTGTTAGTCTGATAGTTGCGCCCAAATCCCACCCTAGATCATTCGACTAGAATTCAAATCCCCACGCACATGTGTGCACAAGAGGTTGATACAACCACACACTCTGCATGGATATATTAATTACATCCACACACATGTGTGGGAATCCACACATCCCCCATGCGGTCTTTCTTCCTACACCCTAAAAAGATCGTACGACCCCCAAACCCCCCCCCCCTCCCNCAAGTCACATCTAACCTATGTAGGAGGTTTTGACATCTTACCTAGCTCTCTCACTACCAGAATCTGGGATCATCTTCTCTCACAAGGATCACCAATGCCCAATATCATCGCTCACAAATACTCACAACAAAAAGTACAAATGAGGTGGCAATGTGGACCCCATGCCCATATATACTCCCTTTTTCAAAACTTCATCACTTTTGTTTCAGAGCATTCGAGCTATGTTTCTCACACCGTTCACATCTCTAGGATCCAAAATCCCTCATATTCACAATGGTACTCTCGGTTACTCATTTAATTTCAGACCCCCATGAACCTCTTTTGGCGCCCCAAGCATAAGTACACATCACCTATCCACATTTCATTATCAAGCAACTGTTATATATGTTTTATTTTCAGATATGTTTCACGTTAGGTATTTGGTTTGAATGTGTAGGTCCTCATTAGTGGCCTACTTCTCACCATCGATTATGGGCTCCCTTTGGACCCTCTAGGTATATATTCCAAATTGGCATAAAATTTCACCCTCTTCTCATAGTTTCATTCTCCAATCATACCCCCTAACATTTATCCTTGGGATCTCCACACCCATCTATGCGGTACCATTGCCTCCATTGCATTCTAGTACTCGCAACTAATATCATTCTCACCTCCATGAGTTGTCCCACATATAATTATCCCTTGGCCTATTGACACTCATGTTGTTCTATACAATAATATTGGGAGTCCTGGTAGTGATATACCCTAGAGTAAGCACCACATACGTCTTCCTCATCATCGTGATAAACTATCCCATTATGGACTCCCACATCATGTTCCTAGTTCCATTATATGCACCTTTGTATCATCCTTTACCCTCCATTCCATTCATCACTCATTTCCCATCTGCAAGAGTACCTTCCATCCATCTACCCAGTACAGAAACTATCTAATGTGGACCCCACCCTCCACCAGTCTTTACTTGTGCCCTCATCAGCCAAGTCATACTTCACTAGGGCCCCTGTTTATATACATGTACTTTCAACCCCATTATTTATTCATTTGGCACTTGTATAAGGCATCCTTTAATTCCCGCAAGTATAGTAGGTTTTGGTCATTGCAACCGACAATGTTCTTTTTCCTTTCTTGGCACACAACAACCCATGTCACCCTTAGTTGGGGCATTTAACTTTCATCTCCACCTCTACAAGATATTTGTACCTTGGCCAAAATTCTGGCCATTATAGCCACCCATGTCCCAAAACACTCTATTTTGACCTATATTACATCGCCTTGCAGTCTCACCTGTTCAACTCAATTTCACCCCATATCTGGTCATCCCCCTAACACCGGATCATGTTTTACAGTTGCTTCCATCCATAAACACCCCCAACCAAAGGAATTTATTGAATTCCATATATTATAGACATCGTTCATGATTATTAGACCATTCACCTCCACCACTATGGTTCCTGACACCATTTTGATCACTCGATGTCAAGAAGTTCTTAGATTCTTGTGGTCACGCCCCCTTCCCTGTCGAAATCAACACAAGGTTCCAGGAAGGTGGAAGTATCTTGGCTCTCATCCCACCATTAATGAGTAGTCTAAGATGACATAAAAAGAGTCCTCATTGCTTTTTTATGTCATTGACCCCGATAACATTCGAATCCAACAAGTTTCATGTTACGGTGGACCTTACCATGATATCATTATGTAATACCCCAAGGACGAGCCCCTATTGAATTGTAATGATGTTTGTAGGCTGGTGAGCCAAGTGTTTATAAGCTAGTAGGATTATGTGTTTATTAGACCAGAGAGCCTAGATGTTGAAGGCCATGGAGTCTAATTTTTGTATATGTAAATACTCACATCATTAATATAACTACATCACTACGTATAGACCGACCAAGAAGAGACAATTATGGGGGACTAAGATCCACTAGGAAGGGAAAGGGAAGGGGGCTAAGAGGCTAGTAAAAAGGGGCTAATATTGAGGGCTTAACCCAAGGAAATATTATAATGTATTTTCCTAAAAAACTAAGGTTTGGGGAATAAATCCCTATTATCCTAAGTTCTTTTGGGGAGACAAATAAACTCCAAGTGAAGAGGAACGAGCTTCCAAGATATCCAAGTTTCAACCTTGGCGCATGCAGATTTATGGACGGAGGGGGAGCATTCACACAACCATTTTTTTATTTTTCTCCTTTGTTCACCTCTACAACCTCTGAAATCGGAAAACCCATGAAGTTAACCCATTTTTCCTATGAGGCACAACATGATTGCACCACACCTGAGGCACATCATGCCCCTAGCCTTTTTTTTGTAGATGCCCATGTTTTCATCTAGACTGGTGTGGCTTGTTGTCATTAACAGAGACTATACCTGATTTTGTTGCAATTATTAATCGCTTAGCTTAGGAGTTGAATAGAAGAAGCAGTTTGTCAGGCCTGTGGTTTTGAAGAGGAGGGTTATTAGGATTGTGGATAGAAGAAGCGGGTTTTTAGGCATGTTAGGCCTATGGATAGAATAAGTAGGTTGTCAGGCCTATGAGCAACTCTCTCCAGGCGAGAGAGTTTTTTGGGGAAGTGATTTCTCCTGGAGGGAGTCCAATGGAAGCTACAGAGCTCTGATAATTCTTGATCCAGCCTATTGTTGAAGCCATGGAAGGGAAGTGGAGTAGTTGATGGAATGTGGAAGAATGAAGGTGTATATTCTTGGGGTGGGACACGCATGTGAGGAATGAGAGGTTGTGAGAGGTCGAAATAAGTAGTCTCCTTGGAGGGAATCCTTCCTATTTCAATGTGCAACTTTCCATAGTCTCATCCTAGCCTAGGATTCCCTTTCTAGCTCAGGGGTGACCCACTGTTGATAGATTGGAGCAGTGTGGTCTAAGGCTGGGAGGTTCGTGGAAGGTCTGCATATAGTTGGTGGATTTCTCAAAAAGATAAGTACCATCTCTAGGATAATTATGCTATGTATTCTATACATGTCATGATATTTACAGTATTGTTTGTGTAAACTATTTTTAGAAGAATGTTGTGATTTCCACATTAATTGTGTATATATAGAATGCATATTATATGTTTAAGCTATATGTATGATGTTTTTCAAAGATCTTTGTATGTCATATCCCAACAATTCTATGCCTCAGTATGGATAGCTTGTTTATCATAAGCAAAGTGAGAAATTCATTTTGTATTTACTTCAAGTGACATTGCCCAACTGAAGGCTGGGGGTGTCACAAATTGGTTTTAGAGAAATTTTTAAGTGGAATGACATAGAATGTAAGGTCGAAGATGTCACAAATTGGTATTAGAGAATTTTTTAAGTGGAATGACCTGGCATATAAGGTCGGGGATGTCACAAATTGATATCAGAGCCCAGTTTTCAACACTAAACCTAAATTGGGCCATATAAGTAGTTATGGAAGAAAAATTTCAGAGGAATTGATGTACAAAGTTCCAGAGGGGTGCTGAGAGAGCTCCTGGGCAGTAATGGAAATATTAGGAGGTATGGCACTTCAAGAAAGTCCACAGACAAAAGAGACTGCAGTAACTATGGGTTTGAAACCACAAAAAATAATTTTGGGTTGTCAGATTTGTTTGGGAAGGGATATACCCCTCACAACCATTGAATCTGGAGAAGGTGCACGTAGGTTAAGTACCGAAGTCTTTTTTACTTCTCCCCTCCAGCTGTTTTAAAACTATAGCAGTGAAATTTTTTGAATCCAAGAGCTCCGAAGTCCTACAGCCTTGAAGTTTCGAAGTCCAGAACCAAACTAGACCATCCATTTTTAGAGACATGTGTCTGAGGATTAAGCAATGATCGGGGTTTGACAGTTCAGTGTTCAGGAGGAACATGGTGATCAACAATGAAGTCCTTCGAAGTTGCAAAGTGTTGGAGTGACATGGACATGTTCATAGGTTCAATATTCAAGAGTTATAATGTGTGCAGGAACATAATCTCACGAAGCCTGAAGTGTCGAAGTCTCGAAGCACTGGATGGGATGTGGCATGATGGAATCACCTGGGGTGACATGGAATTCCAATAAGCATGCCATGTGTCATTGGGTTTTGTACTTTTCACGGGCTCTTAGATCCTAACGTGATCAGACACATGTCGCCCAACAGTGGGACCACCTGTCACCACCTGGATTGATAACAATATAGCTAAGTGGACCTCGGTGGGTTCTGAAGTTCATAAGTTTGGCATTTGGAGGGAATGTTGGATGGAGTTGAAAAATCCTCCAAATCCTAAAGATCCAGAGCTCTGAAGATCCGAAGCTCCGAAGAAGTTATTGTTCAAGTTATTCGCCACTTCGGCATTTGGTTGTTTGGAGGATGGGTGGAGTATTGCAACAAAAACCTCTAAATCTTGAAGTGACAAAGCTCTGAAGTAGTGGAGCCCCAAAGCTCTAAGGGTGTACTATAATGGGTTCACCAATTCAGCAGTCCGAAGGTTTCACAATCTATAGAAGTAAAATCTGTCGAATCCCGGAGTGATGTGGTATGTTGATGTCACCAGAGGTGATGTGGACACACCCGATGCTTTCCATGTGTCACCATGTTTCATACTTTGATGGGCCCTTAACACCAGTTAAAACTTGACACATGTCACCCCTCGAATTGGGCCACATGCTCGCTTCTTGTGTTCTGCCATGTAGCACCTCTAGTGTGTGGTTGTTGCCTAGACTCCAGAAGTTTGTCAGTCCAAATTTCAGAGTAAATGTGGGAAAAATGTTATGAATTCCTCTGAAGCCTGAAGCTCCAGAGTGTCAGAATGATATGACGTAATGATGTCATCAAGGATGACATGGATCGGTTCACTAGCTCAGAATTCAGGAGAACTGTCGAGTTGTGCTATGAAGGTATCTGAAGCACGAAGCTTCAAAGCACCAAATCTTCGAAGCCATGAAGGATCATTAGCCTAGTAATTCACCAATTCGGAGTTCAGGAGGATCACCAGGTAATGAGGTATAAAACTCTGAAGTCTGAATTTTTGAAGTCACGGAGGTGACGCAATATGTTGACGTCACCTGGGGTGACTTGGGAACATGGGAGATGTGCCACATGTCATTGTTTTTTATGTTTTTTTAGGGCCCTTCGTGCCCAATTAATATGTGACATGTGTCATCTATTGGATGGAGCCACATGTCCACTCTGTAACTCTTCCATTTGGAAAATTGATAAGTGGAATATGAAGAGACTTCGGGAGTTCGTCAATCCGAGAATTCGGAGGAAAATAAATGTGGAAGTTGTAAGAACCTCCAAAGCCAGCATCTCCAAAGCAGCGGAGCCCCAAAGCTCTGAGGATGTACTGTGCAAGAATTCATCGGTTCAAAATTCAGAAGAAGGAAGTGTTACACATTGAAATTACTCACTTCGATAGTGTCGTAAGTGTCGTCATTATAAGTGTTGCAAGTGTCGTATTTTTCTCACAAGTGTCGCAAGTGTCAAAGAAATAATACTACCATGATGCCTATGTTGTGCCTATAACGACATGAGAAGGACACTTGAAACACCTCAAACATTTTCTTTGGAAGAGGAGAAATGAGTCAACAGACTTATGAACCTCTTGCCATCTAAAAGCACCCAAAAAACTAAGTTTTTGGAGGGGAGCGCTCCCCTATACCTCTCTCAGGAGTGCTGGCGCTCCCCTATACACTACTAGGGAGCGTTATAATGCTCTGAGTGCCATTTTGAGGGAGCACTACCTATTTTGGGCAGCAGTTGATTTGTTGAGAAGGATGGGGGAAGGATCTTTTCATTCTTAGAAGGTAGTTGGGTTTGAATCCTCAATAAAGCCATGATCTTAGGGCAGATATCTAACTGGAGGAGGAAAATCCTCAACTCACCCCAAAGATATCTCAAGTTGTTGAGCCTCTCCGATGCTATATAAGCAAGATTTCTCATGGTGGAAGGGGACTGGAAAAGGGAGAATCACACCAAACTTATGATCTTATAAGTGGTGTTGGAACATAGATGATTTGGAATCAAGAGACCTATGATCTCATAGGGAGCAATAGGTGAAGTTATCATCATTCAGATCATGGATCTTTTGAGCAAGGGGTAGACAAGGAGGACTTGATGAAACTGCTGCAATCCATCTACGACTGTAAGTAATGTTTTGTCCTCATTAACATAATTTGCTTGGCCTGTTTCTTTCTAATTCATGTTCAATCTCACATGAATTTGTCTCTTTAGTAGATAGACCTATTTTGGACTAATCTTGATAGAGTAGGAAGTGGTCGTACTTTGTCTGTCTACAAGGCTTATCGAAGAGCGAAAGATTGGAGCTCAATTCGGAGCATGCATGGACAAAGACCAGTAGAAGGTACTTCTTTTCTCCTTACTCCTCACACATTAGTCCACCTAGATCTAAAAGGAATTTAGTGACCATGATAAGAAATTTATGTCTTAGAGTTAAGAGTCTAGCTCTTTGAGGAGATCTACCTGTTCGCAGGGAGATTTTCCTTCAACAGAATTTGACGACTCCACTGGGGATCGAATCGAAACTTTTGGTTTTGATTTTTCCTCATAGACCTTATCTTACCCTCTTCTTTTTTTCGACCTTGTTCACCCCTTCATATCTGATTTCACTTGTTGATTGACTCTTTACCCCATCACATTCAGCTTGACTGTCAAAATTTGACTGAAATTTTGGGTTTTTGGACATTTTTATGAGTTTTTTGAGCCTGGCGCCCCTGTGCCCATGTTAGCAGAGCGCCAACACTCCCTGAAGGTGATGAAAAGAGTGTTATATCACCTTGGTGTCCCTTACACCAAAGCACCAACCCCTTTTTGCACAAAATCTCTTCAAAAATTACATTTTTTGGAGGTCCAGACCCTATTTCTTCACTTGCTGAGCTACTTTGTGATTCAATGATTCTTCCTTTGACCTTTGACAGCTTCCTCCTGAGAAGTAAACACCTTTTTGTTCAGATTTTATGCCCTTCATCATTATTTTTGAGTTTTTGTTGTTGAGAGCTTGAAATCGATCCGTTGTTTTTTTCCTCTCCTATCCGACTGAGTGGGAACTCCGGTGAAGGACATATGAAGTCTGTGACTCTTCTCACTTGGTTTTTTGAGGTCATTGTTCTTAAACATATCTCTTTTATGTGAATTGTTTGATTTTTCTTTGTTATTTTTGTTTTCTATTTGCTTCTCGTTTCAATCACAGCAAGAGGGTGTGTATTGTGTGTGCGAAATCTGATCATACTTGTCTGAATCTCCTTGATCTGAAAAGGTAGTTGATAGGAGAATTTTTTGCATTGAATTAGTCATCATTCACATACACATGAAAAACATAAATTTTAGTGCTTGATTTGCATATTAGAAGGCATTTTTGAAAATGTTTTAGCATTGCATTGGATTCGATTGAGAACCGATTGATTGAAGACGTTTCATATTAGTGTTTGAAAGTGAAAACGACTCCTTATATTTCCCTTAAATAGGCATTCATTGAAAATAAATGATTTCTTATCATATTCTATGCATATTTTTGGGCATTGAGTCATCATTCCATCAGTTTCACTTTCATGCACCCTTTGAGTAAAGAATAACTATAAAACAAATGCTAATTAAAAATTATCTAGAAATTTTTTGTTTTTAGGATCTTCCACCAACAGTAGACTAGGATTAGCACTTTGGATTAGGCTGTGAGTACAACTCTCCAAATTTTTCAAAACAAACATTAGCATCCTGAGCTAGGGAGAGTCAAATCCAATTGTCGTATTGTTTTTCTGGGATCCCCCTCTCACACAAGGGTTACGCACAAGGTCGCATTCGGATGAATTACAGAGATTATCCCTCTGTGGTTCAACTGTTTGTAGTGGTTGGATCGTATATTGGGGGTCACTGGAAGGTATACCCATAATTATGTGTGGGAGCCTTTCGATTTGATTTCAAACTTGTTATCCTGCCCATACGTTTAGGATCGGATTGTTGACTGTACCCGCCCAGGGACTCACTGCGAATTGGTGTCTTTAGTTGCCATAATCTTTAGGTACTTACACAAGGTGACGGTGAAGCGAAGTCTCACTATACGTGGAACAAACATTGGTCAAACTCACTTGGGCTCCTTGGAGGGTAAATCCACAATTACTGCGTGGAATCTTGCACCAAGGTGAAAGTTTGTTAAGCAGGTCACCATTGTAACTATTCCACCATATCCCAGCCCCTTCTCGACCTGATCACGCAACGTTGGATTTCATCACCAACTAGTACGTTCATCGAGAGAAGTTTTGTCTGCTTGGTTGATTCCTAGATTTTATTAGTGCATGATGTTTCTTTTTGTTAGTTGGTCATATATTTTTAGTGTGTTCTGTTATTCTCCACAATTGAGCCCATAGACGATAAAGGTCTTCGTCGATCATGTAGGATGCAAGGGTTGCCTCCGGAAGGATATCAACCCTTACCTCCTAACCCACCAGAAGACAACTACCATAGAGAGGTAGAAAATCAATCTAACATTGGAAGTGTTATTGCTCCTCCGTTAGATACCTTAGAAGACGCTTTGGTCACAGTTGAAAATCCCATCACACCTGTGTCAATAACTCCTCTCGAACCACTTTTGGTTCATTTAGACTCCCTTGGGAACGTCATAGACGTAGAAATACCACGATTACTAGAGAGGATCTTTACCGAAACATATATGGGATCCACGGAACTAATCTTTGGTGACGAGTATAGGACTCCTATTCATCCTAGCACCGCAGTACAAACCAATCCCACACCTGCTCGTTCTGTATGGAGGAATTCATCGGGACGCAATCTCTATGAACATTTTGAATCTATTCGACAACCCTTTCATCCTCATGACCCTCCTAGTGAAACAGGACCATCCGGTCAAACCATGAATCACCCAGTCGATCAGGTTATTCACCCTACTTCTACACCAGCACAAGTCCATCCTAATGCTGGACTCATCACCTCTACTCATCCCCAAAGAACTTCAATATCTACGCCTGTTTCTACAATTTTTTACTCTACAGCTCTGCATGTTCCACACGATCCTACTGGGACATCTTCTCACCCGAGAATGCAGACCCCTGCTGGCCAAACACAACCAGCTGGAGGGAAACCACCATCCAATGAACCATTTTCTCCTGGAGGACTACCTTTCCATGGAGGGCCTACCCCTCCCAGGGGACAGTCCCCTTTTCATGCTCCTCCTGGAGGGAAACCTCCATTTTCCAGTTATACCCTGGTCGTAAATCCACCGCTGGCAAGGGGGCAACCCTCGTTTGCTGGAAACCCTTCACAATCCTGGGGAGTATCCTCAGGAGGCATTTTTACCCAACCCCACGTTGGGGGGCACTTGTATAATAACCCACTAGGAGGATTATCCAATCATGTTCCTCTCGAAACATCTTACGAGAAATCTTATCTGGGCGATATCCAAAACACCACCTGGAGTTCTCCAGGACCACAGTCTTATCCTCCTCTTGGGCCTCATGTGTATCTGCCTCCGAGATATACTCCTTACCATTCTCAAGGGAAAAATGTTTATCCTTCTCACGGGAAAATAAATCACCCAGCCTATAATGTTCAAAACCCATTGGGTTATGCCAATGTTTCTCATGCACCATCGAATCCTTCTTATCCTGGCCAGCAACAACCGTATGTAGGAGGACCTATGGGTTACAACTATCCACCTAACCCAATCTATGGTCCTACTGGTGTTCCTATGCCATACCAATATCATTCGCACATTAACCGATAGCTACCTTTCCTTGCGACTCTAGATCTCCCAGACTTGTCTCAGTTAACTAATGATCCTATCTCTCATTCACCGGTTTGGCCAGTCATTCCAGCTAAACTTCCTTCTGATATTTCAAAATTTGGCAGAAACCCTGGCGAATATCCGAACAACCATGTGATGACTTTCCATTTATGGTTTTCATCAAACTCCCTCATGGATGATTCTATACGTTTGCATCTTTTCCAGCGAGCACTTACCGGTTCAGCAGAAAAGTGGTATATTGAACTACCACGTGATTCTTTTCATGATTTTAATTCCCTTTCCATGTCTTTCCTCGCACACTTTCAAATTCCTATTTGCTATGAGACAGGTACTTAACTCTTGACCTCCCTTTGTCAAACTAACTCTGTGCATATCTTTGACCATATTCATGAGTGGAGGCGATGACGAAGGATGATCAAGGCAGTCATTCCTAACATGCTCTTGGCAGAATGGTTTACTAAATCACTGTTACCCCCGTTCGCTTGCGATGTCACTATGGGTGGTGTGGTCACAGAGGAACAAGACATTTATTGGGCTCAGTACTTAGACTTGGTTTATTCCCAATCTAGTACTTTGTATGATTTGCTTCCGAATGTTGCTCAAGCTAATACCGATCCTTCTAAGCCATCATCCTCATCTCATGCAGATGGTGTTATCGGTTCCGTCAAAACTCAATCTTTTTCCAAATCAACTACACCCTCCTCTACCTCTCCCCAAACTCAGATCTCTAAGGTGAATGCAGTTCAATCTGCGCCTTCACAACAATCTGGAGGTAAGAAGAAGACAAAGAATAAATCAAAAAATAATAATGAACAACCGAAAAATCAAACACCTTCTACCGAAAAGCAACCACAACGGAAACTAAAATTCCCATGTATCATTTGTGGTGATGATCACTACACTCGAGATTGTCTTCTTCGCAATGAAGTGGCCAAAATTTTCTAAGGGAAGTCACAACCCGCTGTGCTTACTCAGCCTTTTCCACAGCAGCAATCCATGGTTGCTCAAACCCCCTCTCCTGGGGGCAGTTCTAGCGATCCTAATGATGAGGCCTCGTCGAGTGCACATATTTATATGTTTAATGGGATCAATTTGACCACTCACTCTAAGACATATGACACACCAAGTAACCCTAACAAAGGAAAAGACACTAACGGTGTCAGCACTTTACCGGATCCATCATCATCCTCTGTTAGTCTTCCATCGGTTAGTCCTCCATCTGGACCACTTCAGATTGAAAAACCCATGTTCGACTCTATCTTACGCCCTCCTAAGAGAATTATCTGTAAAGCTACCTTTAATCCTAGTTCACGTGCTACCCAAAACTACAACATTGTTGAAGATTTGGCTCAAGCACTGTGTGCTATGTCTGTGTTAGAAGTTCTACAGCACTGACCCAGTCAACGTAGAACGCTCTTGACCACTCTTGGTGTTGTTGATCCTGATTCATCCAATCAGATCATGTTTAACCTGGATAATTATGCGTCTCGACTCTCCCACCAACTTTCTTTCCAAGTTGATGTTGTTGTTCACAATCAACAAATCCATCGAACTATTCTGGATGAGGGAGCCTCAACTTGTGTCATGTCTTTAGCGTGTTGGAAAGGTTTAAAATCACCAGCACTCAACAAATCCCCAACAATGTTATGCGCCTTCGATGGGAGAGGTTTTCATCCCCATGGGCTTTTACAATCCCTGCCCATCCAATTGGGTGGTAAAACTGTTACTGTTGATGTCAAGGTGGTCGATGCTCCCCTCAATTACAACTTGTTACTTGGAAGAAGTTGGTTTTATGCTATGACTATCATTGCCTCGTTGATATTTCGATGTGTACAATTTCCTCACCAGGGAAAAATTGTCACTGTTGATCAGTTGGATTTTTACAGACCGATGCTCGCACTCCCGCTACCAACAATATTCCTTTCTTGGGAGACCACAGGATCACATATGAAAGCATTGGTGTTGGCTTACTAAAAGATTCTAGCCTCAGGGGTACCTTCCCTACACCACTTCCACCGACTACACATCATATTGCCACCGTCAATATGATTTTGACCGTAGCTTATCAATATTTGGAATCATCTAACCCTTGGATTGTACCTCGTCCATTGGGATTTGATGCACTAGTTGACATTGTGCCACTTAGTCCAGCTGAAACGTCATACGTTTCTACCCAATCCACCTCTCCCTCATCTGATTCCCAACATCTATTGGCATTTGACAGTTCCTCGATGCAATCACTGTTGAGTTCCTTGTCATCTGCGATCGACTACATTTCCCCAAATTTTCCTTCGGATGAATCTATTTCGGAAATGTTTCGCATTGACAAGTTACCTCGGGATAATAACTATCATTGATCCTATTTTCTTCCCCCTCGTGAAGAAATTAGGGTAGATATACCATCTATCTCCCCTCCTGGTGTTGATTTTTCATCATCTCCCATGATTTCAACTTCCAACGATTTGGATCCGGTAGTGGACATGGTGATTCTTCAGTAGGATTATTGGAGCTTGATCTCCTTACTCTTATCGTGACCCTCGATATGTGTTCCTTCTCAAGTGATTATCTTCCATCCAGCGAAGATATCCTGGAGGCCATGACCACGTTTTATCTATTGACATGGTACCCTTCCAGAGCATTATCCTCTTGGAAGCCATGATCTGGACGAAACTACGAGCATAGTTTCTCTTCTCTGTGGAAAGCTCATTAAAAAATGAAACAGAGGTCCTGAGCATAGCTCTTTTGCTATGTCAAGCTCATTAAAAAATGAAATAGTCACCTCTCTTGAACCTTCTTTTCATCCACACTTCTCCTTTTTCTCATCTACTAGAGAAATTGGTGATGACCTCAGAGCCGGTGAATGAATTGAAGCTTGGAGGCCATGTCTCCAGCCTTTGATGATCTTTCTAGAGCTAAGACACTAGCCTTCAAGCTGGTGGCATACCAAGCTTAGTCTTTGTTCTTTCTCGTGCTCGTAAATACATGAGAATGCATCCGGGTAGACTTTTATCTCTTTTTCAGACCTGTATGGATACACGAAAAAGGAACCCCCTGGAGTCTCCTTTAAGCTCTTTTCAGACACTCTAAACATGAAAATATTGTCGAGTGATCTTGCTTCCTTTTACACTCGTTAAAAGGTTTGAAAGGGCATCTTTCGAGTGATAATTTATTTCTTTTTCGGCCTCGCGAGACTAACATTACGAAAAAGGACAACATTGGAGTCATCTTTAAGTTCTTTTCAGACTCTCTAAACATGAAAAGATTACCGAGCGACCTTGTTCTCTTCACGCTCATTAAAGTATTTGAAGAAAATGTCTGTTGAGTGATAGTTTATCTCTTTTTCGGTCTCATCAGACTACTTGATGAAAATGGAACTGAGAGAGTTCTCTTTTAAGTGTTTTTCCAGACTCTTTAATCATGAAAAACCTTTGATTTTTCTTTCTTTGGACTTACTAAAAAAAATATCGACAGGCCCATACGAGACCGAAACCTTACTTCTTCCAGTTCATTAAACAAAGGAAGAGGAACTTACTGAAGGTGAGTTATATCAAGCATGTGTTACCCTCCTCGAGCTCGTAAAATTAAAAAGAGGTACTCGTCTATCTGGATGGGGGAAAAATTGAAGGAAGAAAGACAAGCAGTTTTTTGAGAACATTACCAAGTAACTCTTAGAGTTGCCTTTGAACTCGACACTTTGTCTTTTGCACACATTATAATCCGCTGAACCTCTGCACTGAGCCAATCTTTTTAGCTTTTTTCACTCCTTTGGGTCACCTGACGTAAGTCACAGCATCCACTGTATCATCAAGTTTTGGTCCATGTCATGTTTCTGCTATTGTGCCTCAGTGTTCAAGGGAAGTATCTGCCTCGAGAGTCATCCATCACAAATATCTTGTCTCAATACCCATTTCAGTCCATGTTCATTTGATCTACCAATTACATCTTTGTGTTTGTTTCATGTCGTTGA
>JASDQU010816268.1:24276-35141 GCA_032191745.1 Picea mariana
ATTGTGGGATTGATCAGTTTCCTACTTTGGCATGAGGACATGCCAATCCTCAGGTGTGGGGGAGATGTTGTCTCTCTAAATTGACATCTTTTACAATACCAGTTGGTCTCCTTTTGTCTTATCCTTGCACCCATTTACTATGCCTACTACCACATTATCCTAGTTAATGTCTATAGCAAGCTTGATGACATGAAATGTTGTTAATATTCAGAATTTCCTTTGTTTTTAATGATTTAGAAAGGGATTTAGACTAATCTTATTGATGAAGTTTTTTGATTGTTCAGTTCCTACACCAGTAGTTCAGTTCTGGTACCCGACCTCCATTTTTAGCATATATGCACACTTCCAGGGCCAAAATGAAGACATGGGTTTTTTTGGCAATAACCCCAATATAGTTAGATGTTCACTAGTTTTCACCTAGGTCACATGTGTGGACCTTCAACACATGGTCAAATATCATGGTCAAAATTGTGCTAGAATTAGTAGCAAGGACCTTCAAATGTAATTTCCAGGAAAACAAAGAAGAGTATACAAATTATAGAACTTGTTTTTTTTGTAGAATACTTCCATTTAGCTGAATCATGAGCAGTTTTTGAAAATAATGAAGGATATGGGAGATATGAGCATTTTCCCAATCTGGGTTTTCCTCGATTTGTAGTTATGGCCATCTTCTCTAATATTATAAAACAATGGGTGCACCCAACCAACAAGGGAGACTAAATCAAGCTATTCTCAACATTTTTATGTCATGTAGAATCATTTGTAATATGATATTGAACTATTTATACAACCAAGATCTACCAAAAATGAGATGAGAAAATATCTTGTAAACTAAATGTACCTTGAAAGTTCTGATTTGAGGGAATTAGTTTTGATCCACTCTCTTGCTCTTCTTTGTATGTAAACAACCATAGGATAGAGGAGGGTAGAGGAGGTTAGAGAGATATATTAGAGAATTGAATAAATAATGGAGAATTATTGATGAGTTGCATTGTATATTGCTTAAGATATTTCCTGCAATGAACTAATCTCAGATTTGTTCATGCAAGTGAAGTTTTGAGTATAGCCTAATATTGTAAATCTTTCCCACAATGTGTTCCAAGCTTGGTAGGGCTCCTTATTGTGTTGGTTTTTTCACTTGGGTGAGAAAAACAACAACACTTGCATGCCTAGATGAGCCTGCTAGAAAAGACAGAAGTTTGTGAGTGGGTTAAACAAGCCAAACACATGTATAAACAAAGAAATAAAACTAAAACAAATAAGAAATAAAAGTTAGAAAGCATGAGAAACATAGAACCATTAAAATCAAGCAATGAACAACATAATACTACCAATGGATCAATATATTAGTAGGAAAAACACTGTAGAGAAAAATAGGGACTTATGAGTCCCCTCTTCCTCCTTGGGAGGGCTCTTGAGTTACCTAATGGAGAGATCTTCATACAATGAAAGAAATGGAAAATGGTGAAGAAAAAAAATTCCTATTCCATTAAGAGGTGAGTGGAATGGCCTATTGCAATGATGCTTGAAGGCTCCAAAGAGAAAAGAGGATTCTCAAGGGAGAATTCTTGCAGCATAACAACACTATGAAGATATTGGTTTCTTAGTGCACCCATGGATCTTATTTATAGCATTCATACATGGAAAGTTGTAATGGGTTCATAGTTTGAACAAGGGGCCTTTTAGGGCACCCTATAGTCCTTGAACAACCCCCCATTCATATTTCACTTAGATATGAGGGTCAAATCATGTTGGGGGTTGGTCCATAAGTGGTTGAGGGGATGAAAAGTTCCACAAATGCACTGTTCATAGAAGTGCACGGATTTTCTTGTACACAGCTGCACACTTAGTGCATTGTGTTCATTGAGGGCTTTGTTGGCCCATGCACACTGCACAGTGTGCACACGCTTCCTTTGGTGAATCTGCACATGTCAATTTTTGACCCAATTGTATAATTTTTTTCCTTTTTGAATGCATTTCAGTGTTGTAAGTGGACTAATTGTTGCTGGAATTGATGTGTTTCCTTAACCATTTGTGTGCAATGTTGTGGATGATTTTTCAGTGATAATAGATGCCCCCTAATGTGTTAGGTTAGGATCATACGTATAGATGAAATACATCAATGTTTCTTTTACCAAGAGTGCCATTCTAATGAAGAGTGAAGAGAGTAATTGCAAGAGCAATCCACCAGAGGGAGAGGGAAAATTGTGGGACCCAAACCTTTCTCTAGGGAGAAAAAAGAAAAACTGTGTACAAACGAGGTGGGCATGCCCGATCCTCATGTCATGTAACCAAAATGTGAGACTATAACTGAAGATGTATGCTGATGTAGATAACTACAACATCCTCAGGGGCGGTTGATAATGAGAGATGATAGTTTTGAATGGTGAACGTACTCTGAAGTGAGGCAAGGACGAGTGTAAGAAGTGTCGATGACTCATAGGAATTAATAGGCTAACGAATTCGGAGGTCTTCGACTAGTATGAAACAAATATAATAGTCGCATAGTAAGACTCACCGTAACATGAGAGTTTGTTGAAGTTGAATGTTATGGGGGTCAACGAAATCAGAGAGCAATGATGATTCTCTATATGCCGTCCGAGACTCCTCATTGTGAAAGTAATGAGAGTCAAGATACTGCCACCCTTCTGGAAACTATGTTGATGTTGACAGAAAGGGAGATGTGACTCCAAGAAGTAAAGGATTCGTGAAATCTACTGAGATGAGATCAGGTAATGACATGTAATATGAATGAAGTCAAGATGCGGTGAGACTCAAGACTTCCCTTCGTTGGGGAATTTTGAAGGATGATTGGAAACAACCGTAAAACTGTATCTAGTGTCAGGGGACGACTAGATATGGGGTTAAACTATGCTAGAGGATAAAAAAGTGGGAAAACTCATAGGTCATGGGTAAATGGACTTGGGATACTCGGGGTTTGTGAACGATGTCAAAATGAAAAAAGAGTGGATGCCCCAACCAAGGGAGACATGGGTTGCATTGCCCGGGAAAAGAAGGTCATCAAGGGTGATGACAAAAAGCTAAGTAAATGCTGAAAACAAAGGATTTTTACAATTACCAAAGAAATAAATAATAATTTGGGTTGAGTATACAGATACAGAAATGGGTTCCCTAGTGGAAGGTGGATTGTCCTATTAGGGAGCAAGTTTGGAAAGAGAGCTGGTGGAGGGTGGGGGCCCCATGGGTGGGTTTCTATATGAGGTAAATGAATGGAGGACAATCTATAGATGGGAAAACTGATGGTGGATGAGATGGAGGGATAATAATACTGTGGGGGTGCAGTCAAATATAACCAAGATGATATGACTTGGGAGTCCATTGGGAAAGCTAGTAGTATGATGAGAAGAAGTATGGGGTTCATTCTTAGAAGTGCATAGGACTATCGGGACTCCAATCCCTAGGGGGTGAAATCAACATGAGTTTCAAGTGGCAAAGGGGAACTATGAATGAGACAACTCATGTGGGGGAGAGTGTTACCAGGTGATAGTACCAAAATGAAGTGGAGGTGACGGTACTGTAGAGTCGGATGTAAGGAACCTAAAGGTAAATGTCAGAGGGTGTGACTGGGATATGAAATTGATTTACAGGGGGAATAATTACATACCAGTGTCGATCATATACCTGAAGGGGTTGCTTCTCTTTGATGAACATGTACCTACACACATGAAAAAAAAATAACCTGCATGAAAAATATATGATGATAAAGAACATATGACAACTATTTGATAAAACTTGAACATGAGCATGCATACTTGAATGTGATGTGAGAAAATTCTCCTCCATGGCCAAGTTCAAATGATGGCCTGAGGAATGTGAATGTGTATATGGTGGGACAAGGATCTCGTAGCTGAGAGTGGATCGGAAAATGAAGGCTCTAGGCTCTTGTAATTGAGTGTGGAAGTTTGGAAAAAGGGACTATATATGGCTGGTGGGCCCACAATTCCATCTCATTTGTACCCGCAACTATAGCTGAATTGACAAGAGTATTATAAGGAGATTTGGAGATTACGGGAGCACGAGTCGATCGATCTAGGAGTGGCGATAGCTAGGTTAGTGGTCCTATTCTTCTGAATCATGTGAAATTTGTAGAATGTAGGTAGGGGTGTATGAAGGGATGTACAAGGGTGTTTTTTGGGTAGGGTCTCACTAGTGCACTGGAAAAGGAGGAATACACCCGCACATGTGCATGTGTATAACCCCTTTTAATGCACATAGTGTGTGGATTTTCTTGACACAACTGCACATGTGGGCGTGTGGGAGGGAAAAATATGTGTGCATGGGATACGTGCTTGTTTGATTGACAACTACACACAATGTGTAACTATTTCTCAGACAACTGCGCATTACTGTGCAACTGTGAAGAGAATATGTGTACACATGTGCACACCTGATGGTTGACAACTGTGCACTAATGCACAACTATTGTTCTGATAGTTGTGCATGAGTGCACATCTGTTTGGGTGAAATCCACTCACTGGAGGCAAGGCTAAGGGGTTTGAATTTTTTGAATTTTTTATTCTTTTTATAGATGATGAGGCTGACCAATTTTTTATGTGTGGATGCAGGTGATCAACATAATCCATATACTATGATTCCATTGCACTAGAGAGAGCGGTACTGGGACTATCTATGAGAGGTGGTGAGAGAGAATTCGGGTGTGCGAAGACACTTGGCAGCCTACAGGTTTCTCAAGTTCTTCGAATGCCCACTGATATGGTCACAGGATGTACTGCTTCAATATATGATTTCTATGTGGAGCACTGATATGTAGTGCTTCATCATGAGAGGACAACAACTGACATTCTCGACTGTCAAGGATGTATACTTTTTGACGGGGCTCCCATTCCATGGGATGGCCCTTCGTATGGAACCCCAACTACTGGGGGATGAGCGAGTGGGTGACTTGGTGGCTTGCCACTACATGGGGCTGCACTTGATGTCGGGTTCAATCATCCAGACAGAGTGCATCACCGCTATGGTTGTGAGGATCTACGGATCCTTGGGGACTCAATGGATCACTGGAGGTCAGTTGAGGATCATGGACCGGGTCCTTGATGGGGGCCTTTTTTCCTGGGCGATGATGCTACACACCAAGATGATGGGGTAGGTTAACTGGTGTCAGAGATATGACTTTGGTGAATTCACCTTTGGGTCCATTCTAGTGGCTTGGTTTCTATAGAGGGTGCCTCTATTGCACCCTAGGATGTTGTTGGAGCCTGCGAGGCCACGAGAGTCATGACTGATGTGGTGGGCCCATGTGCTAGCCCAACATGGGGGTGGAGAGGGTGTCCATTACTTCACAGCCACGGTGATGCATGTGTGGGAACATATGCCACAGGTGATACTGAGGTATCCATACGTTGGTATGGACTACCGACATGACCTTGATATGATGCTGCCTCCTCGGGAGGATTGGGATCAAAGATGTATGTTTTGTGGATTATGATTTGTGATTTTGATAGCTAGCATTTGATTATATATGTATATATGGATGTTGAATCTATATTTGGTGTTGTTTTGTAGATGTGGGACCCCAAGGCCGAGAGGAAGATATGGTCGGGGAACTAGCTCACCGAGGATAAATGTGACCATTGCCTATAGATATGAGGGCATGATAGAGGAAGAGACGAGATGATGTTGGTGCTGGACCATCACGTGAGCCACATGCAGATGCCAAAGCTGTAATATTCCTCAGCTGAACCCAAATGCAAATATAATCCAAGCATATTTAAGCTAGTGAGCTGTTTAGACATAATTTTTTGTAATACACCTTTCATGGCATGGTGCGCACATATACTACGCAGTAAAGTGATGTAGTGTGCACATTTCTGGATACTGCACGCAGTAACTAAAGAGTGCACAACCTTGAGGTCAATGGACACCGCGCGCAGTAACTAAAGAGCGCGTAATATTAAGGTCAATGAACCTTTATGTATATGATATTCATTATAGGCTGGTGAGCCAGTATTATAAGTCATAATGCTTATGTTTTGGAATTAGGTCAGAGTGCCTAGATGTTAAAGGCTAGTGCACCTATTTTCTATATGTCTCATGATTAATATAAAATACAGCGTTGCACGCAGACCGACCACAATAAAAGAGATGGGGGACTGAACTTCACCAGTTAGGGAAAGGGAGGGCCAAAAGTCAAGAGAATATTATATTAATATTTCCTAAAACATAAAGTATGGATACTTATTTTATCCTAAGTTCTAAAGTTGGGGACAAGTGGAAAAAAGTAACTTCCGATATGAAAAGTGTCAAGTTGGGGACATGCATTCATATCATGGGGAAACTTAGCTCATTGAGAAACTTCTCACAGATACCTTACCAACAACCTGACGATCATTATTTGCACAATGACTTCCACGAAGAGTTCACAGTGATGCTCCTCCACACTCACTTATCCAGTCAATGATTTCATGACCATTTCACTCATGCATTCTGTTATCCTTGAGACAACCATTTCACCATTCCGAAGCCTATTTCCATAGCCTTTTGGTTGGTGTACCTGGTTATATTGGAGTGGGATTGAAGAAGCGGGTTGTCAGGCTCGTGAGAAATTCTCCGAGTGAGAGAATTGTTGGGGATTGATTCCTGAAGGTGATAGACTGTAGCTACAATTCTCTGAGACTTCCAGTCCATACTGTTGCTGAAGCCTTGGAAGGGAAGTGGGGCATCCGAGGGACTATTGAGCATAGAAGGGGAACACTTCCTTGGGTGGGACAAGCATGTGGAGAATCAGAGGCTGTAGGATGTTATTTGAGTGAGCACTTGAGACAGAGTCTTTCCTATTGTCCATGAGCCTTAGCCTGGATAGGCACCCTTTACCCTGGGTGGAGTTTAGTCCCATATCAAGAGTGACTCACTATTGAGAGTGATGAACAGTGTAGTCTATGGCTGGGAGGTTTGTGGATGGTCTGTACACAGTTGGTGACAATATTTCCAAGATAAGTACTAGTTGTATGATAAAAATGATATGTTGTTTGTTGTTTACATGCCTATGTTAGAGTTTATAATATATGTGATTATAATTTCCTGTATGTTTATGGGTAATTATCTGTAAATGCTGCATATCTGTAGTTACTGTTATTTTAGAAAAAAATTCGTATGTTACAGAAAGTAATTGTTTGTTTATGTTTAGATGTAAAGCTTCCGCGAGCATGCTGTATGTATATGTCTTAGTTGCATGCAGTTTAAAGAGTAAATTTATGTGGCATTTCTCAGTTGACTACTGGGTATGCTACTGTATGTTCCGTAGTATGGGAATGAAAGTGTTCCCTAGAGTAGCATGGCCCGGCCTGAAGGCTGAGAATGTTACCGACCGGTGTCAGAGCATGAGTGGTTGCTCTGGAGTGGTGTACCCCAGCCTGAGGTTGGCCCGGGGAACGTTACATAATGGTATCAGAGCTTTAGTTCAAAACTGAGCTTGGATGGGCCAGAGGAGTTCAATTGAAGTGAATATTCATAGGAGAGTAACTTTGAAGTTACCAGGATTAGAGTCACGGAGTGTCCATGGAAAATGGTTGGCGTGTTGGCACGCGCACGGTAAATTTTGGCATCGCATGGGAAAACGATGGCATGCCAGTGTGCACAGTAAATTATGGCGCTGCATGGAAGATCATTACGTGAAGATGCACGCACTGAATTTAGCCTTGCATGGTGAGCACACACATAGTAATGTGCACATGGGGTTCGCAACTATTGCTTAACGTAGAGGAGTTTTGTTAGTATGCGCATAAGTATGAGTATAAGTTGTTTCACGACAGTGTATTCAGTAGTGTGCATAGATATTTGGGCACTATGGAATATGTTAAACTTGACATGGTGCATGCATAGGATGAAGTGCATGTGGAACATCGGTGCGCGGTACAAAAACTATGCGCAGTGGATATTGGCACACAACGCAAGAGTAGTGCGCATGAGTTGTTGGTGTGACAAAGAAGAAATGCACAGTAGATTTAAGTGTGCGAAGAAGCATTTTACCTTGTAATATTGCTATGCATGATAAATATAAATGAACAGGTCAAGTTAATGCGCGCGAAGTCGCTTGGAAGAAAATAAGTCCGAGTTTAAATTGCATAATAATAAAAGAAAAAAAAACACATAACCGCATCGAAGCATTAATTAAAAAGAATTCCGAGTTTTAATTTCCTCCGATTTAGACAGATGAAAATAAAAATATAAGATTACAAGAAAAACTTATTATAAAATAAAACAAGATTCATAACATCAACAAATAGAAATTGTAATAAAACAGTCTAAAATCCGTTTCTGTATTTATATAATTGTATTAATCATAAAATTACAAAAAGGTGATGACAACAGTTATCCTGTTGTAAAAAGGGTCGTTTGAAAAACAAGCCTATCATCTCTTGTACTCTTTACCTCTGCTACCAGCTGTTCAAAATTCGCTGAGACATTCTTATCTTAGTTGAAGACTTACTTCAGCTTAGCGATCTCCGCCTTTAAGGAAGAATCTAACCAGGCCGGTTTATTCTCTCCAAAACTTTCGGCCGCTTCAGTCGTAGATTCCTCCTTCTTATGCCACTTACTCCTTTTCTTCTTAGCGGCTAGTCTGTTGATGAATAAATTCTTTATAGTGGGATTCAACGTGGCTTCCAACTGCGAGTTTGTAGCCAGCTCTGTATGAGACTTAGTTGCTAGAATGTGCACAAGGACCCTTTCCTCTGTTGATACTGAGAGGGGGGTGAATCACTATCAAGTACAATTTAAAAACATTTTTCAACTTATCCTTAAAACATTCAATCATATCCAATGATAAATGAATAATAGTATAAGAGTTACACCAATACACCACAATACACCATGCACAATATATGAGAAATAATCAATAGTTTTTGTTCAAGGAAAGTAATGACTTCCAAAGGTAGCTACAACTTCCAAATGTAGAGGGAGGGATAAACCTCCAAGAGGAAGATACAATCCTCCAATATCAAGAGATATTTGAACTCTCCATTCTTTCCCCTTCCTTCCACCCAAGAATTTATGAGAGATAATAAAACTTTACATTAAATCATCACCATCAACCAATCATCACATAGAACCTGATAATGTTTTCTGAGACTTCTTCAATTTATGCAATTCTTCAATTATTGGAGTAATTTGATCTTGTAGATAATATTACTCAATGTATTATCTGAAACTCCTCCAATTTTCACTCCTTGAATCCTCCCCAAAAAGAGGTTATAGAAAGAATGGTAGACTTTATTCAATTCTGGTCTATTCAGAAGACCCAACTTGTATAGCATGCCCCATGCTCAATATTTAACATACGATTTTGAAACTCACACAAAAGAAACTAAAGTATGTACTATTTCAAATGTAAGTGGTCCCACTTCATTTGGATATTTTATGAAGAAGTTATGACTATTTTACCTGGAACACCTGTTTATTGACTAGCTTCAAGACTGGTCACAAACCCTATCTTCCACAGAGTGTATCTCCATAATTATAGCAAATCAAGATCTGAAATTTTTACCAGAGGTACCTTGATATGTCTTCTCAATACAATAGAGATTTCACCATCTGAATCGTTCTAGAAAAAAAGTTATAGCAAAAATGGTAAGATGACCTGAAAATAACATACCTTAGAACACATCACCAAAAGACTTCATCCTTCCTTGAAATACAACCTTCTTTTACTTCTTATTTCCTCTAAAATTTGACTTGTATCAAAATGAATGTATAATGATGTTTATTTATACCATTTATGTCACTTCATTTTAACATTAGGGCTGACCTGAAACTTTCTTATTTTGTAATTATTTTCTTTAATTATCTTCAGGGCCTACATGTACTTCCTTCTTCAATTCACTTTGTCATCTTCAAAAATTCATTTCTCCTCAACCATGAGGATCCACGTGATGTGAAACATACCACCGGAAACAAAATGATGTATATTATCCATTCATGGGTGTTGTATATGCATGTGCATTGTCCTTCATGTCCAAATACCTTTATCAATCTTGCGGTCAAAAACCCATGGCTAGGGTTGACATCAATGACAACAACCAATCTTCCAACAATCTCCTCCTTTGTCATTGATGGAAACACTCATGCTCTCCCTATCATCATGATCCCAATTTCTCTACCCCTTTGACATCAATGGAAAAGGTTAGGGATTCTCCCCTGAGTTTAGTAGCAAAAGGTAACCTTCTTCTTTGGGGCTGCTCCCCCTGAACATGTGGCACTCAATAATATTTCATCCTTATTTTTGGTCTTTGGGACTTTTTCTTCCTTGGAATCATTTTGTGTGGCTTCTGTCTTCTCTCTCTTCTTCATGTCTGGGATGTATATGTTGTTTGATCTTCTTGTTGCAGTTGCAACCAATCTTCCCGAGTTATTTTCTCTGATTTTACATTTTCGGGAGTTATTTTCCTTGATCATATATTTTGCTAACACTGAGGAGATTATGCTTCAGATCTTCAACCAATAGGACTTTTCCTTCTTTTACATTTTCACTTCCAAGATTTACAATTCCTTTTCCAAGTATTTTGGTAGATGAGTCATCTCCAAATGCAACATTTCCACCTCTTTTCTTCAAGATGACAAATTTTCTTTGATCTCCAGTCATATGAGATGAGCACCCACTGTCTATGAACCATTCATCTTCTTCTTTTCATTCTTTAGTGACCAATGCTATTCAACAATTTTCATTTTGTGGAATTTCTTTCCTTTTCCATGTTGTAGTTGGTATGCAGACATTTGACATATGATTATCTTCCTTCATCTCTCTGCAATATTGTGCTTTGTGACCAAGATTATTGCACTTGTAACATACAATATTTTCATCCATTAATGGGTCAAATGGATTATAATTT